>QVOA01008091.1:0-27790 GCA_014825685.1 Pseudomyrmex cubaensis | reverse complement strand
CTTTGCAAACTTTCTTCAATTTCACAATAATAAATTTTTTTGTAGAATATCTATATTTAGCTCAATGAGAACTCAATCCATGAGTCGAAACGTAGTTTTATAGCACATTTAATGAAGCAGAATTATTCTGCGCATAAACATTCTGCGTTCGCTATTTACGATCTGTCGTTAATTTAACCGATTTATTCGCGAAGCTTCGTTACACGTTACTGTTCAAAACGTGTAATATGTTTTAATTGTTATTTATTGAAATCAGTATAAAAACAAAATATTAGAACGCTGTCACGCAAAATAGTAATGATAAAAGAGTTTTCCTTTTTTTTAAGAAAAAAAAGCACTCCCGATTTCATAAATGACAGGTTGCTCTATGTACAAACTGTAAACCGTATCTATGCGGTTTCTGGAAACAATTAGTCTCTCGACGTCAACCAAACGAATCAGATAAAATACTATTCTCTGTTATATTTATTCCGTCAGGAGAAGATAAGATTTTTAAGTATTTACCTAAGCCGCAGAATTTACCCCACTATAATCGCGGCAAACGTCGATGAGGCTCAAGACAGGTAGACAGTTTCCGACTAACTAAAGTAAACCATATGTATGAAACGATTTTAATCTTATCTATAATACAAACAAAACGTCATCGCGTTACTTACCCATTTTTAGACCGAAATGAATTATTGCCAAAAGGGTTTTACGGGATCACACTATTAATTATCAAGTTGTATGCAACAAAGGTAAACAAAACGGCCTCATGTAGCGCTTGCGCTTACTCGAACTGCCGTTGAATTATGTAATTCGACACGTTATAATTGTTATAATTAAACACGTTATAATTTAATTATATTATTACATATATACACATTAACATAATGTCTTATATAGCTATATCTTAACAAATGTGGTACAATTAGAGAATAAAAATATAATATGCTAAAACCACGCACATGTAAAAGATCGTGTAACAAAAATAAGATTTCTAGACATAAAGATACAATAAATAAATGATACTTGAAATACGGGAAAGAGGGGATACAAAGCAAAACACTGGATATCGGTGTTTGAATAAGTTTATTTGAATATTTCAAACGTTTTGATCCAACATTCGGATCTTCTTCAGTTTAAGAACATCAGTTATTTTGATTTGTAAATTTCTAAAGAGAAAAAATAATACTTAGATTAAGTTTTTGAAAATGTAAAGCAAAACGCAGAATGCTTCTATTTTTATAAAAGCATCACGTGTCAATATATGTGTGTGTGAAATAAAATATAAAGAACTGTTTCGCAGCATGTAAATAATTTCCAACTTGTGCTAGTTAAATAAATAAAATTTAAAATAGTAGAGAGAAAAAAAGACAATATACAAAGTGTTCGTGTATGTCTTTTCTTCATTCAAAACCAAAAATTTCCAAACTTTTCAATTCCCGGTTGGGATCTTCTTCAGTAATTTGACAAATATTAGAAATTATATATATAAATAAGATTTATCCGTTTTATCTTCTATAGAATAAAAACATATATGTATTATCTATACATGTGTGTAATACACACGTGCACATCTGTTGATTTAGATTTTAACAGTGAGCCTGTACAACATTTATCATACGTACGTCTTACATTTTGTGGTTGCATAAATTCAGGCGCTTTTTGTTACGCTATAGCAAATATCTCTTCTTCTCTTTCAATACACGATAGATATCATCTATCGTATCTATTGCATATAGATTACTAAGCAAAAACTCGGAAAAGATAGTTCTTTGGCAGTGGCTCTCTCTTTCAGTATATATTAAATCTTTCGATATATGTGTGTGTAAATATATATATGTATAATATATATATAGATAATGCTTTCCTATATGTATATTGCTATCTTCGCAAATATTATCTATATACATATTCAATGTTGGCACCGATAAGACGCGTCCAACGAAGGTTGCGGCCAGTTCTGCGAGCAATTCGTCTGTGACGCGTTCACAATTATTCGCGCCAATTAAACGCGCTACACGTCCAGTCATTCGCGCGACTCGTAGGCAACACTTTGCGTCACTGAGAATCAGAAAAAAGTGACAAGTGATAGTGCGGAAACCTAATGTAAGCTGATGGAAATAAATAAAAAATCGCGTTTATATCAAAATTAACTTTTATATACTCGCGTAAGTTTTATTATTACATCTGTATTGAGCACATGATATATATTTTTATTGCGACGTTATATAATGTACAAAAAATAGGAGATATGAAACAGAGATTGCATAGTCACAAATGCGTAACAAGTTTATAATGAGCTTTACCATTGAATAAATCCTTCAACTTTCTTAGATAAAATTGTCAGAATTATGTCATTAATATCGATCGTACGTACGAATGATTTCAATCACATATTCTTTGTTACAAGATTTTTGATATATATCTTTTGCTGTAGATAAAATATATGTAAACGATAAGAAATGAGAAAGAGAAAGAGACAAAAAGCGATAATATTTTTATATCTTATCGATACGTAGGAAAATTTACGACGCGTGTACACAGACATTTAAACATATATAAATGTTTTACAACCATGTAGATGATTTTTTACTCGTGACGTTAACTGAAATCGATTATAATTAATTAGCGTGTGACACGCTAAGTGACTTGTGTAACCTCCTGTAAAATTGCAAAACGCGCGTATAGATATTTGTTGTCCACCTACATTATATCTTATATATATATATATATATATATATATATATATATATATATATATATAGTCGCGCATTCAATTGGCTACATTTGAACGCCCAAATGTTTTTGCACTGAAGATGGCTTGATGTATTTTTCCATAAGAGAGTAGAAGTGGAACCACTGTGCAAAGTGACGAGAGAAACAAAGAACTGGCGGACCGATTAACACACTTGACCACTCTGAAACAGAAAGTCACACAGTCCAGACGTGTTCCTGATTGGTGTATGTGGTATCAATCAGTATGTGATACCGATTAGACAACGTTCTCTCACGTGACGATTAAAGCGGTTTAATTAGTAATTGTCACGAAACATTGTGAATTCTACAGTACAGTATTGCATGTGTGTCCTTTTGATTATATATTGATTTTTAATTTAATATAATCCATTCTATGCTAACGTGCGAGAACAATCATTATTTATAACGTGAAAGATGTCGGAAAGCAAAAAAAAAGAAACTAAGAAACAGACTGTGGATAGTGGATGGGGCTGGTTTGTCTGTCTTGGAAGTAGCTTAATTACGGTAAATTATCCAAAGTTGTTATTATTACAGTTATCACAAATTATTTATTTTTATTATTATTTACATAGTGAATTAAAAATAATTTATATATAAGGAATCTTATATGCAACACAAAATTCATTAAAATATAAATATAAATAAAATATAAATATTGCACAATAAAAGAGTAGAAAAAAATCATTTTTTTCTTATATGATGTTTTCTTAAATTAAATTCTTTGTAAACCAAAATATCTCGTATCAGATTATAAGCAGAGATTATAAGCATTATATAATAATATATCTATTATTTTATAAAAATCTTATGTAATTATATTTTACTATGACAATACGCAGCTCTCTTTGCGATCCTTGGATCCATCTTTCGGATTACTTTTCCGAGATCTGCTTGAAGATCTCGAGGTTGACTCAACTGGAACGTCGCTCATAATGAGCGTTTTAGATTCCATTGTTAACTTTTCAGGTAAACATCAGAGCTTTTTGCAAACAAAATACGTGCGTTTGCTATTTTCAGAAATTAAACAACCTTCAAGAACATAGAATGTTTTCTTAAACTTTACAAAATTGCTGAGAAATTATTTACTTGTAAAAATAGAATTTTAATAATTGTATTTGTGCTTAGGTTTTCTAGTCGGACCGTTATTAAAAAAGTATTCCTATCGACAAGTCGCGTTTTTTGGATCTTTTCTCAGCTGTAGTGGTTTAATTCTCACATCAAGGGCTAATAGCATGACGTATATTATTTGTACTTACAGCGTTTTAGGAGGTATGTAAACAAATAATTATTATAAGCGTGCGTAACTAGTTTTGAACTTACAAATAATATCTTATTGCGCATTGATTTTTATTTTATTCTATTGTCTCTCATTGTAGGTCTTGGTACTGGCCTTGCAGTGGCGTGCGCATTCGTTGCACTAAACACGTTTTTCAATAAAAAACGTGGCCAGGCCGTGGGTTTTTCCATGGCGGGCACTGCATTGGGAATGATGCTCGTGCCGCAGGTGAGAAATATATTTTCAACAAGCAAAGAAATGCATTTTTCACAAGTGGTAGTAATTTATTCTCACACAGCTGATACACATCTTGCTAGACTTGTATGGATTTCGCGGTACGACGCTTCTCATCGGAGGTTGGGCTTTGCACTCTCTCGTGGGAGTGTGTTTATTGCGTCCAATTGAAGAACAGCCATCGCCGATTGAAGTAATTAATTTAATCGATTAAAAAGTTACAATAATAATGTAATTTATTTTATAGTATTTTACATAATGGAAAATAGTGAGATAATTATGTTCTAAATAATTATCGCAATCTCTTTAGAAAAAGACTGACGAGGAGCGTGAAACCGAGGCTTTGTTGATGAAAACAAATCCTTCCGGTTCACGAAGGATGTCAAACGGATCAACGTGGACCAAGGACCAGAACGTGGACGAACCGAAGATTCCGTCCAAGACCGCTTTGTTTTTAAAAAAGATAAAAGCGACGTTCGATCTGGATCTTCTCAAAGATTCCGTTTACTTGAACGTCACTCTGGGTTGCAGTATTTTCTACGTGGCCGAGTCAAACTTCAAACTGTTGACACCCTTCTTTCTGTCGAATATCGGTGAGCTTGTTATTAATCACAACTGCAAACGTAAAACAGTACCGTAGCAAAAGGATGTGCGTTTTTTTTTGTTTATGAGATGTTATGTGTGCGCCTGCGTGCGAAGAGAGACTGATCAGAATGATTATTAGAACTGGGTGCGTGAGTGTGTGTCGCACAAATTCTTGTGCCAATGCCACATCAGAGCGCCATTGTAGGGACTTCGGTGATCGAAAGACACCGATCTCGGCAAACATCCTCGCTACGGCACTGCTCGGGAATTACGTAGACTGCTCGTAGGAACTTGACGATCGACAGGAATGACGAAAGCGGAGGTCGCCTTTTGCCTGTCCTTGACTGCATTCGCCGACATCGTTGCCAGACTGTTGTTGCCGACGCTTTTCGATAAGTTCGGTTGGAAAAAGCGCATAATTTTCTGGACGTTCTGCCTTCTGATTGGCATCGCACGATCCGGTAATTGTTTTTTTTTTTTTTGTTTTCATTGATTTATGAAGATTTACTCATTAAATTCAGGAATGTTCGAATTTAATGATCTATACGTTTATTTCCATGTTTGTTTATTTTACGCAGAATTGAATTAGATACATATATAACATTTCTCTTTTGTGTGTTAAATAATTTTTTTTTTTTCCACGAACAGTATTGGCAGAACAGTCGAAAAAGATGACACTGATGATTATGTTCGTAATAGTGGGATTCGTGCGTGGCGCTACACTGGTGAATCTTAATCTCTGCATATCGGAATGTTGCACTTTGAAGAAGCTGCCGAGTGCCTTCGGAATATTTATGGTATTTAAGGGCTTGTGCGTAATCGCCATAAGTCCTCTAATTGGTACGTACACATACAAAAGATTTTGTCAGATTGATGTCGTAAGTTTAAGTTCTCACTATTTCTATTTTTTGTTTAAAAAAAAAAGGGTATGTCAGAGACACTACCGGCAGTTACAGGATCTGCATTCACATGATGACTGCGATGATAATTGTCACATTCGTCATATGGGGGGTTGAATTTGCATTAACCGCCTTTCAGAAGCGACGTCTTGCCTTAACAAACAAGTTGCAAATGCACATAGTAGAATAGTCAATTTAACTAGAATTTAAAAATGAAAAAACAATCGCAAAGACATATGACAATTTATACAGTATATTTACACAAAGTTATCCAACTTTTACATCTGCGAGAAGAAGTTTACACGACGACGAGATAAAAAAACATATCTTTTCCAAAATGTCTTTTTTCTTTCATCCCGAAGATCGAAGTGTAATCAAAACATTATCTGCAATGATCAATCAGTTGTGTCAGATAACGTTTATGTATATAGCAACATAATTTTTTGTCTTGTTTACAAAAATAATTATCTCTTATTATGTCGGATCAAGGTATCTTTCCCGTTGACTTCGTACAATTTATAATCTCTCTCTCTTCTAAAGACTGCCGTCTTATCAAACTCTGATGCAGCTTTATGTAATTGTATATTTCCACAAAAAAAATCAAACAAGCCGGATTTTCCTTTGCAACATGTTTACTCATGATATGTTTCGCCTTGTCACAACTCCGCGAGAAGTCCTTCGTTAATTGCCGGGTTGGAGGAATAGAACGAGCACGTAAGTACAACTTAACTTAAGTTACTTAAGCCGCGTTGCAAATTTTGCAATTTTTATTTAATTCACGCCTCGCACCAGTATTACCGTCTTGTAACAATTATTTCTTACGTCATAAAAAATAATTTCGAGAATTTTTATTACTATATAATTTTTTTTTGTTTCGACGCGTTGTCGTGATTACGAAATCAAGCAATTATAGCTGATAAAGTAGTTTTTAATGCAGGAGTCGCACATATTCCGTGTAAAAAAGCGTATTTAAGTTTTAGTGCAATTTTAAGTGTCTTTTACGCGATGATAGTCCATAAAAAAAATTCATAACAAAAACTCTGCAAATAAAAAGCAATCGGTAATTGCGCGAAATTCTTTACGTAAGTATCTCTTGGTAAATCTTCTGCTCTCAATAATGGTTAAAACACTCGGATTTTTATAATAAAAGATCTACAACAAACACAATGATAAAACAGCGTTTGACGTGACACATTGTCGTGTCATCGCACTTAGATGAGATAACAAAGTATACTGATTAATTTACATCGAGCACAAAGAGAAAGGAAACGCATGTGCGCGCGCGCGTGTGTGTGAGAAAAAGAGAGCAACGCGACTGCAAAAATTAAATATACCGAGTTGCACACGGCGCTGCGAGCGCGCGCAACACGTCTCCGCGCGGAGAGAAAACGCGGTCGCTCCGATCACGCGCGATCTCGATATAAAGCAGCGAAGCCGGTATTCGTCGCGTTCGGGCCAGTCTCGGTGTGCCGGCGGTTCAGAATATGTATGTATGCCCTTTGCTCTCTCGCGCGTGGCAAACGCGCGTTTTATTGCGCATCCAAAACAGTGCTCTCTGATATTTTCAAAATAAATCAAAAACTGACGAATGTCAATTTGCACGACCGTAATCTGAGTTGTTAGTGTCGATCGTGAAAATTTAACATTTGTTTTCAAATAATAATGCGCATCGGTGAGTGTTCGACGCAGAAGAAGATCTCGGAAGATCGACCGAACAGTTTCTTTCAGTCGTCAAGTAGGCGACTCGCTTTATCAAAAGGAAAAGAAAGAAACGCATCTGATTCATTGGCGTAGAAAGATAAGGACAACAAAATGCAAATAAGTTGAACGCCAAGTTAAACATGCAGGTAAATATTGAAGAGAGAGAGAGAGAGAGAGAGAGAGAGAGAGAGAGAGAGAGAGAGAGCTATAATTGCGTCGCGCTATTTAATTACGTCTAATCGAATTTCTAAAGCGAACAACTTCGAATTCGAGATAATGTGCCTGATACGCGGTAATTAATTTAATTCGACAATTATGCAAATTTGAGAGACGAAATAATTGAGACGGAATTCATGTGTGTTAATGTGTTGCGAACACGTGCGAGTGCGCGGAAGATTATTTATGTACAAATATTTTAATCGACGCAATTTAAACGCCGCGATCGTAAAACAAATTGAATTAACTATTGCATTCATTTTCTTCTGTTCGCTTATAACGCCATTTTGTTACACAGTAAATTAAACAGTGCCTAATCTCGAACATATACATGCTATAAATTTAAAAGAACGGAATTTAAAAACCTTTCGCGGGCTAAATTCGAACAGTGTGGAATTTTACTTTCCGTTCTGAAACCCCGCGTGTTTTTTTCCCGAAGCAAAACATTTTTACATTCCACCGCATATCTTATCACTCACGGCCGATTCGAATTTATGAAATGTACATTGTCGGAACGATTAAGTTTACAGTTTGCCGATGATACGAGCTCAGAATACAGCGGCACGAGAGACGCGTGTATCGCGTACGAAATACCTGCGGAACGGCGGCGATCAGATAAAACATCGACAGAATGACACGTGGTGAAACTGACCGGGGCTGGGCATGGGCGATCGTCATCGGCATAACTGTTATCAATGTAAGCTATCCTACTATTTATTGTCGTAAATAACTCGAGATGTTGGCAATCTATCATTTGCAATAACACTCAGAAGTATTTTGTTATTTGTTTTTCTATTTATTAATGGTTTTTTTTTATCATCAAAGTAAAATTTTTCCGAATAAAGTAATTAAATGTCAATAGGAGGCTCATTATCAAGAATCCTCGCAATACTAGATCGAAGAACTTAAAACTAGAGATTTTTCGATAAATTTATTTTTAAAAAGTAGATTTTCTGTGCTCTTATTGGCTCAACCAACTCAAATTAAAAAATTGTTTTGCCAAGCAATTCAAAGCTCAAGGTTTTCTTTTCTGATCTAATATTGATTCTGCAAAAATATCGATGACAATTTTAACTGCAATCAAATTTCATTCCTTGCGAAATTAATTGAGAATTAATATCGTATCAGCTGGCTGTTCTTCCAGTCCAACAATGTTTCGGCCTTATCTTCGCGGAGCGTTTCGCGAGTCTGGGCATCACCGCGACGCAAACGAGCCTAATTCTTCATCTCAATGGAACAATTACGTGCAGTCTAGGCTTGATAAGCGGGCCGATGATGAAAAAATTCGCCTTTCGTCAGGTCGCGTATTTCGGCGGTCTGACGGTCGTCCTTGGGATCTGCGCAACCGCCTTCGCCGTGTCTCTTCCGACTCTTATTGTCACCACACTCTCTCTCTCTCTCTCTCTCTCTCTCTCTCTCTCTCTCTCTCTCTCTCTCTCTCTCTCTCTTTCTCGTTACTCGAGTAATTACTAAAACCCGGATGAGGGTCGTAACGTGCTACTTGACCCGTTCGCAGTACGTGCCATTGAACTCGTAGAGAAGTACGATAAAAACCAATACTTCTCGTCATGTAACAAATTAAAAATTTCCTCATGATAGTTTTAAATATTTTTAAATGATTTAAACTTTAGAGTTTAGTTCTCACACACAAACGCATTCGCAGGTGTCGGTCAAGGAATCATATTTCCAGCGACGACTTTAGCTCTGAACACGTACTTCCGCAAGAAACGCAACGTGGCCATGGGTCTGGCGGTTACGATGACCGGTTTGGGACCGATTTTAATGCCTCTTTTGGTAGATATATTTCTCGAGAGATACGCAACCACCGGCACACTCATCATTCTCGCCGGGATCGCTACGCATTCGTTCGTTGGCGCATCGATGTTGATACCGTTCAAAGCGAAGAAAAAGGTAAGTAAAAGGTACGTGCAAAAAGAAGATAGAATTTTACTCTGATTCTCCCTCTGTTAAATATATATTGCGTATGTGTTACTTGTGCCAAATTGCATTACACAACACACTGTACAAAATAAATTATATTAAACGCTTCCTTTCACTTATTGTTTTTTTTTTTCAGATTTCTGCGAAGGATAAAACAACTGATCGACCCAACACCGAGAACAGCACGGGAGATCAACCTCAGGAAACAAAACCTGAAAAAGATTTGGAAGACAACATAACCGTTCAATGTCGATTGCTAAGCGAAGACAATCCAGAAGAGACGGAACAACCGAATCATCGCGTAAGGAATAAAACAGAATTGAAGAAGGAGAGTGGAAGAATTTCGTTCCTCAAAAACATCGCTACCAATTTGGATCTCGATCTTCTTCGCGATAATCGTTATATAGCGGTAGTATTAGGTAGATCGCACACACGTAACTGAATTCGCGCGGAGAAAAATATACATGGAATTAATTATTTTTTGAAATAAAAAGCATAAAACATGTTCTGACAAAAACAAAAATAACAACAGGTATGGCTGTCTCGTTGGTGGCCGAGACAAATTTCAACGTGATGATACCGTTCGTTCTGGCCGAACTGGCGAGTCTCGACAGAACGTCGATAGCCACGGTGATGTCGATCCAGGCTGCTGCGGATATCGCGGGACGTCTTTGTGTTCCGCTGTTGGCGCAAAAAGCTGGATGGAGATGTCGAAATCTATACGTGATATCCCTGCTAGGATCGACCTTCGGCAGGACCAGTACGTACATAAAATATACACGAGGAATCTCTTTACAAAATTCCGACGAATCCGCGATCTTTGGGGTGGGTTGATTAGCATACTGGTTAAGCATATATCGCATACAATATAATTCGTAACGAGCATGCCGTGTAGAAAAAAAAAAAAAAAAAAAAAAAAAAAAAAAAAAACAAACGACTTGTTTCGAGACAAATTTTACTTGAAGACGCAATTATATTAATTGCTCAGTATCATTAATTTGCAGTTCTATCGACGTGGGGTAATTTATACGCCGTCGTGATCGGAGTATTTCTGATTGTCGGACTGGCGAAGGGAACCAAGGCTGTTTTTCAGGCTTTAATTATTCCCGATTACGTTCCATTAGAAAGATTGCCAGCTGCATCTGGTATCCAGATGGTTTGTAACGGCATCCTATCCATCAGCGTGGGTCCATTAATCGGTAAATCCGTTAGAAATGCTTAATGTGTAACTTTTTAAGTAGCTTATAAATCTCCAACTTTGAATCTTGACACATATATGTGTTGAGATACTGTCGCGTGTAATGTTCTATTTTAAAAACAAGTAAAAAAAGACGCCGAGTACACGCGCCCAAATATTGTCCTCTTTATTTTATTTTATTTTTTTCTTATTTTATTCAAATTTAAAATCCAAACACAACTAAACACTAGTATTAAAAACAATATTATTGCGCATTATTACATTTATGACACATATCTTGACACATATGCTGTTGTCCTTAGTTAAAATGTCCTGTTGTCCTATCTCGCATATTTGCAGATATATTAGAACATTGGAAGTTTCACACATTTCGGGAAGAAATGGATTAAATCTAAGTAGATCTAATTTAAATCTAACGAGATTAAAAAAAATAGAAAAATAAATTTAATTAGATTCAACTTGGATCTAAATAGATATAAAGTAGATCTAAATAGATATAAATAGATCTATGTAAATTTACACTTTATTTATCAGTAGATCTAATTTCGATCAATAGTAGATCTACTTAGATTTATTATATTAGATCTAAGCAGATTTGAGTAGATCTAATATAGTAAATCTAAGTAGATCTAATAACAAATAAAGTGTAAATTTACATAGATCTACGTATATCTATTTAGATCTACTTTATATCTACTTAGATCTAATTATATCTATTTTTCTATTTTTTTATGTCGTTAAATTTAAATGAAATATACTTAGATTTAATCCATTTTTTTCCGGGATGTTCTAACTTCTAAATGAAGCTAGAAAATCCTAAAGGCTTTATAGACGTCTAAAAAGCGTATCTAATTTATTTGTCCTAACTACTGATGACAAAAACAAAAGAATAAAAATCTCAGTTTTTTCGATTCTTCCGATATGTTAGATAGGATATTTTAGCTAAGAAAGACAGTACATGCGTTAAGATGCTGTAATGTTCTACTATTTCAGTTTAATAAAAAATTTAATAATTTTTAGGTTTGGTACGTGATTCAACGAACAGTTACGTGAGTGCGCTCTACTTCACATCTTTTCTCAGTTTGTCTTGTGTCTTTCTATGGTTAATAAGCGGACTTTGGACTCCGTGCGCAAATATGTTTAAGTTACATAAACAAAGTTTATCAGACGATCGGCAAAATTCTCACGAAAACGTGTAGCTAAATCTAATTGCTCAAACAAGCAGTTTAGAAATGTTTATATTATTGCAACATACACTATATGTTATTTAAAGTCGTTTTACAAATAGATATTGTATTAAAATATGATACAGTAAATTACTTCAACGTTTTTATACAATAACATCTGGCGACTTTGCGTGTATAAAGTTAGTATTTTTAATTAATTAGTGCCAATATAAGAAACAAAAGCTTTAATATTTCAATTAAAAACACATATATGTGTACAATATTCCATATGTAATAAACTTTAATATATAGATAGAAAGAGAAGAGAAGAAATAAGAGAAGAAGAATTTGTTTACACAAATCTCTGTGCAAATTTGCGTGAAAAATGATAACATTTATTAGTTAGTTTATCAACGAACAGTTTGATACGAAAACTTAACAAGGACATATCTTCTAATGTCACAACAACAAATTCACTAACTGCCGATTTCTTCATACTTCCCGATCACTATCCTCTGGATAAAGATATTTGTGATACATATGTAATATCTTTTAGATAAAGTTATTGAGAACTTATCTGAGAAGTGAAAAAATTGGCTGTAAGAAACATAAATTCATGTATTGAGACGAAAATGTATTCTTATTGTGTAAATACATGCTTACGTTTAAATGCAAAACGAGAGAAGCTGAAATTTTTGATATGATATTTTAATTGTATCGTAAGTGTATCGGTGGAAATCTATGTAATAATATAACTGCGTTACTCTTTCATAGTTTATGTATCATACCGTTATAATATTATGCAACAAAACTTTTTATCGATATATGTTGTATCATTTCCTACATAAAAAATTATACAGCCATAAAATTTTTAATGTGTCTTTCACTTATCTCTATGTAATATCGATATACTTAAATTTTTCTTCTCACAGCGGCTCTCTTGACATTGACATTTCAGCAAAATCTACTTTTTTTTGTTTCACAATTAGTCACCGAAAAGAATATTCTCTCGTACGTTATTGATAATTGTCAAGAGCTCACGAGATTAGATTAATCATGATCTCAAGTAGTATTCTCTTATCGTTTGCAAACTGTCCGTCAAAGGCAGTTTGCAAACGTTTATCGTAACGCGCAACAGAACATTATGTAGAGAACACTATACTAATTTAAATATTAAATATCTCAATCGTTAGATTACTTACTTTTGTGCTATTTATTTTTGCAATAGTGTTAGATTAAAGAAATTCTCGATATCTTTGTACAACAAAACGACGGATGAATGTTACGCAGCAACTGTTTATTAATTGTGTAAAGTTGTGTAATAACATACAGTTTTTTCTTGTATACTGTTGAAAATCACAAGTTTGTTCTTGGCAAGTATAACATCTTCTTCATTTATCAAATTAAGATTATTAGGTGTTTTTTATTTACAAATTAGATTATTATTAGGCCTCGTACCAATTTAATTTCAATTACAGGAAACACGTTTTCCGATTAATCTGTCAAGTGAATGTGTGCAATATCGATAGAGATAAGATTGACATCGCTGCGAAACCGCAAGTCACAGTTATCTTGCATAAACAATGTTATGAATCTTTATAAAGCAAAAAGTGACATGAGTTTCACATCTTAAACAAACGTATAAATGCGCCAATCGAATGAAAAAAAAAAAAATAAATGTCCCATGCAATTGTTAAATAAAATATATTTAATTCTCTTATAAAAACTAACGTAAAATAAAAACTAAATAAGAAGTATAAAAATAAAGATAGCGTGTGCACAAGACTTATTTAACAAACGCGTAAACTTTCAGAGTCTCGTGTAAGACTTTCATATTGTTATTGTGAATACATTATAAATTATTGCGCATTTATATTATATTAATATCTATTATATAATCGCTGCAAAATTCTTTATAAAATTCAATTTTACCACACAATTCTTGTAAAATGTCTACAAAAGTACCTCCGGATGGGGGTTGGGGTTGGATGATAGTCATCGCTAGTTCGCTAAACGCCGTAAGTCAAGCCACTTAATAATGCAATACAAAAACCTACATAAAAAATTAAAAATATCGAAAAACTTAATCATTTTTTAGTTATCAACAATTCCGATTATACAAGGATTCGGACTTATATTCAAAGACTCATTCGCCGCTCTCAATCTAACCGCAACGGACACGTCAATTATAATTAACCTGAATTTGGCATTCGGTATGATTCTCGGCCTGATCAACGGACCGCTTTTGAAAACTTTTGGTTATAGAAAAGTTGGATTGGTCGGAAGTATACTGTACTCAATTGGAATAGTATTGACGGCATTCGCCAACAGCTTCGCTTCCATTATGATTTGTTATGGAATATTGGCCTGTAAGTAAAATTAAAATTATTACATGATCATTAAATTATTTATAATTAAATTATTTTTCACATACTTACTAATTAATTCTGCATGGTTTACTAGATTTTTTAAATATGCTTTTAAGTTATTTTGTATCATGAATGATCGTACTTTTCGTATAGCTGTTGGCATGACTACGTCGATGGCCGGATTCTCTCTGGCGCTCAATACTTACTTTACCACGAGACGAGGACGAGCTGCGGGTTTGGCATTGACTCTTACGGGATTGGGCTCTATTTTTATGCCGCAACTTGCGTCTATTTTACTTCCAATCTACGGTATTCAGGTAATTGTAAAAAATATTGCTCTAATAAAAAAAAAAGATAAACCAGATAGTAGATAAAAGACCCTATTACTGAGAGTGTTCCTATTACTGTCAATCAAAATATAAATGTCAAAACTACATGTTTAATTTTTATTTGTTCACTAAACAATAATTTATATTTGATAAACATTTTAGTAAAATTTGTTCTAATACCATAACATGTAGTTTTCATATTTAAATCATTTTAATTTTGATTGACAGTAATAGGGACACTGTCAGTAATAAGATATTTTATCCTCCTGTATAGGTATTTAAAGCCGTTAAAAATTTCTTTAATATTTCTAACGCAATTATGTCGAGAAGTATCTGCACTTACGCACGGATCAACACAGCGTGACAGAAAGTAATATAAGATTTGCGTATGTTGTATATATACATTTGCTCTCTGATAAGACATCTCGTCCGATGCGGCTCTCGCCTTACGCTAAATTATGCCGATCGTAAAATGCAACATCAATGACTTATCAATGTGGGTCGGCGTGGACGTTTATTTCCTAGTGCCGCGTAGTTTGTACAATGTATAATTATTATTAAAGCAACATACTATATTTTTATACACTACATATCGATACGTAACATCGAGTTTAATAGAGCATTCAGAGTGACACGTATTTCTTTAGTTTCGAATCGAGGATATATTGTTGCTAAAGTAGACGAAACATAATTTGTTGCATTGAAAAAAGATATTTACATAAAAAGTAAAATAAAATACTTAAACAGGGAACACTCTTAATATTCGGCGCCTACAGTCTTCATTCGATGATAGGCGTCATGTTGCTACAGCCGGTCAAGTGGCACATGAAAAGCGTGCCTCTCTGCCTCGAGACACTTCCTGAAAATCTCACAAGTTTTAACAACGAAGACGGTATATATTCATTGATATTTAAATTTAAAAAACGATAACAATAACATACGATAAATTCACATACGATATTTATGTGAATTAAAAATTCCTATCTGCTGATTGCTCTGATTATTTATAGATAAACTAAGGCGTAACATAGAAGACGAAACAAATATAAACTCTTCGAGACAAACGATAAATACTTGTCCAAGAAAAAGGAAATTGACTATATCGAGTATCGATCACGATATTGAAGTCGGAAATATTTATGGGTTCGACGTACCTTTATCTCGACAACTTTCTATAGATAGATCAGGTATGAACCAAACGCACTTTGAATAAGTAATAATAAATATAAACTAAAAAATTTATTGCAACTTACTAATTTATTATTTATTTATTAAAATATGCACAATGTTTTAAGAAAATATTATTCTCTTTATCGTTAAGAAATTTTGAAATGAGGGCTATGCTGAACGGTTTGTCGGGTGTTATGCACAATGATAATTTCAGTAAATTTGAATTAAACAGACGTTTCGACTCTTTATTTGTAAGACTAAGTCTTGACGATAATACGAGTTAGTTAACACCGCATATAGACTCGCATGAAATGACTACCTCATAGAAACTCGCATATGTCGTCATTACTGAAGGAAGTGATGGATTGTTTTCAAGAACACTGAGGAAGACTACAAATAAAGAGTCAAAACGTTTGTTCAATTCGAATTTACTGAAATTATAATTGTGCATAACAACCGGCAAACCGTTCAGCATAGCCCTCATTTCAAAATTTCTTAACGGAATTACCACAACTGAACCTGAAGATTACTTCTGATATTTGATTGAAATACTCTTTATATTTCAGTGTCATATGATCCAAGTTATGATGCCGAGACCTTACACAACCGTCTCAAATGGTGGAATTCGAGTAATCATATCAAAAACTCAGACATGCATTAAACCGCGCAATTTTATTAGAACAAAAAAAAAATAAAGATATAATCAGATTTGCAATTACACATGTCGTCATTATAATTTATTTTTCTTTTAGAAATAAGTGTGGACAGTGTTAATCTCGGTAGCTGTATGCAAATTTTTGACGAGCCTGCTCCGTTAACAAAAAAATTGACTTTTGTCACAAATAATAGTGTAATCACGAGCAACGGTACGAATCAAGACATAATGGAAAAGAATTCTCTCTTAGAAAAAGAAACAGATGATTCACATAAAGAGAACTACGAAAACGAGTGAGTACAAGAGAAAAAAACACACTTAACACACATATATTTTGTTAAATAATTATAAAACGTTAAATAATTATAAAAACTATTATATAATTTTTTTCTTATCTTTTATTTTTTTTTTATTAATGAATAAATAAAAAAAGATGTGATAAACTATGACGAGAAATATTGTATTATATATATTGTGCAGTCAGGAAAATACAAGCGCCATTCGTCGAATTTTGCAACGCGTGAGCGATCTTTACGATTTCGACATTTTGCGTGATCCAATTTACTTGAACATCATGATTGGGATGTCGATAGCGATTTTTGCCGAAGTGAATTTTTCCACGCTCACGCCGTTTATTCTCGCCGATATGGGATATAAAACGGCGACAATAGCCAATGTCATGAGTATCCTCGCGATAGCTGATCTTATTAGCCGAGGCGCGGCTCCTTATCTGGGCGAATGGCTGCGTCAGCCCCCTAGGATAATGTACATGATCAGCCTGGCACTTTTGATTATTAGTCGAGCCTGTAACGTATTACGTTCTATATTATTTATTGTATTCTTATCCGAAAAGAACGGAAAATTTAACGTGAACAATATTTTATTGTCACCGTAGCGCTGATTTTTGCGAACAGCTTTGTTTCGCTAGTGGTCATTGCGATAGGTTTGGGCGCGGCGAAGGGGATTAGATCGGTGTATATGGTCTTGGTGGTGCCCAGCTACGTTCCCATCCAAAAGTTGCCCAACGCGTCGGGAATTCAAGCGATGACCAACGGAGTCATTCTTATGTGTGCTGGTCCTATACTTGGTACAAAAAGACAATTTAATTTCTCCTTATATTTGTTTGTAAAACTGTAAATAGTGTCTGTACTTTCTCTCTCTCTCTCTCTCTCTCTCTCTCTCTCTCTCTCTCTCTATAATATGTTAAAAACTGAAAATTGTAAACATATCGCATGTTAAAACAAAGAATTTACTTATTGCAGGTTTAATACGAGACAGCACTGGAAACTATACCATCTGCCTTATTCTGATTAATTGCGTGACCGCTGTCACGCTAATTATCTGGATAATAGAAATGATAATCGTGCGGAGAAAATTAGCGAGACAAAAATCAAGATTGCCAAGAACTTCTTGATGACTTTTAACATATTGAGACGAGATAATCATACTTTTGTAAATAAAGTATTTTTTTAAGTCACGCTCGTGTAAATGAGTGCCAATAACGCTGTATAAAAAGAAAAAACAAAACAAAGCAACAATACATTATTTTAATTTAAATACAAATGTGTGTGGAGAAACGTTTTCTGTGCTTTACTTTCCGATTGCATTAAATATACAAGCGCGTGAAAGGGAATCAAAAATTCTTACGCGCTTCTCGAACATAATATTAGACTTCCCCGTCGGCAATTAAGGTCGTGTCCTTGTTCGATACCATTTGCCGCAGAAATGGATCTAATTACGGTGTTAATCCTCAAGATTCTCTACTAAAGCTTCTCTTTTAAGACAAACACAACAACTTCAGTACGCCGTTGCGGACAATGGAACATCTTTTCCCACTATCTTCCGACGGGAATTCTCACGTCTCTCACAAGCAACGTGTGATCTTCCTGTGAGGAAATCTGAAAAGGAAGTTCGAAGGTCAATGAAATAATGTTGCATCAAGCCGGCCAATCTGTTTCAGCGGGAGATTCATCCGCATCGAGTTATCGTTCATTAAATGTAACACGTTTCTTTTTTTTTTTTTTCACGAATGAATAATGTTCTTGTACGCGCGATATCGCTCACTTTTCTTCTACAACAGAAAACTTAATCTGTGACAGAACGCAAATACGTTTTGTGTACAAAATATCTTTTGTTAAACATAGCGTTGTTCAAACATTGTATTGTTTGATCGCAAATATGCGACTGTGTGTGCGAAGGAAACAAACTCGAAATTCGCGAGAGAGTTTCCTTTCCATCGTCATGCAATTAGAAAAGACCGACTTGCTTGCGATATGCATGTATGCGCATCACGCACGCGCGTATATTTAGATGCAGCAGTGCTCAAATAGTCGTGACACTCGTTGGCGAGGGTCCAGCTTTACGAAATCGGCGAAAGTGACGAATACACACACGTAAGTACGTGATTGGAAACGCGTAAAAGACGAATTCAAAGCGACGGACGCGCGACTGGACTTGCAAAACAACCACATCCCCTCCCGTAATTTTTTCTCTAAAATTACGATGATAAGAAAATGTACAATGACATACATATGTGTATGATAATGGCAAAATATAATTAATTTTATAGTTTCTCGTAAATTATTCATAATTGATTATTAAAAGATTTTTCACAAATACAAAAATGTGTATTTAAAAATACTTATTTGCGATCTGAGTAGTAAACACGAGTCACATTGACATAATGTATCTCGTTGTTTTCTTCGTGCTATCGTTTCTCGTTTCAAACTTACATCTTCAAACTTTCTTTACTTCTTCAAACTTACCGAACTACTTACATATTAAAACTTAACGCGGTATACACAAGTCCGGATTGAAATTATAAATTATATCCGGTTTTATACTGGCCACAATAATCACTTACGTAGAAAAACGTAAAACTAATATGGTTTACCCGTTTACATTACAAAGATTAACTAAGAAAAAGTTTTTAATCGAGGTTCAAAAAAATTGCAAGATCTTCCCTATTTAAGTATTTCTAACAAATTGTTCACACAAGCAGTCGTTTACAAACACACTAATGTATCAAAATTGTCCGCACATTCACACACGATCATTTTTGAGCATTCTCCGCCATTGATGCGTCATCGCCTGGCGCGCGAGACCTACAAAGAGAACATTACGTATCGAATTAAGAATTAAAATAATAATTTTAAATCATTTTGTTCTTGAATTAAAAATGTTGTAAAATACTTCAATAAATTATTATACTTCTTTTTTGTTTTGAATCAAAACTAAAAACATATTGATTAAAACAGCAATACGTGCCTTTGAATGTCCGAAATACAGTACAGGAGTTTCAGACATTTCATCGGCCTCGTCGGTCTCGTCGTGTTCTTTATCGTCAGGCGTCGCGAACTCTTCGTGCTCCATAATACCCCACAAAGTAACGCTTTCCGGGCCCGTGGAAGCCACGGCTAAATTGTTCACAGCCTGAGGCAACACCTGATAGGCTTTCTCGAACGTGTTCGTCGTGCTTTTCCTCGTATCCGTTTCTTGTCTCGATTCTTTCGGATTTCTTTCCTTGATCGCTGTCTCTTTCCTCTGCTCGATAGGATTCGGTTTAAGAGTAGTTACGATAGACTTAGACGTCACTACGTAGACGCGTTCTTTGTTCACATGGGAAATATCTAAGGAAAAGTCTCGCCACGCGTCATCGTTGTTTAGCGACGAGACGGAAGTGTCGTTGGTAGAATTTTTTTGTGCCTCCTTGACAAATATTAAAAAAAAAAATAAATAAATAAATAAAATATTCTTTTTTAGTATTATATCTCTTTTCTTAATTTCAATTTTAATTAATTCATCTTTAATTACCTGCACTTGGGATTTTTGCATTTGAGATTTTTCGACGCGATTACTGGTTGAAGTTTTGTAGTCTATGTCCTTGAAGGTGAACCCGGCGAGATTAATAGTTTTAACATTGTTATTGTTGTAAAAACCGATAAGATGCTCGAGAGATTCAGTGCTGGTGAAATACTCGTGAGGAATTTTCTTCGAGGGGAGAAGATACGGATTGGCTGAAGTAGGAAACGCTGTACTCGCAGTTGTACTCTTTGCATATTCCTAAATAAGATATAAATATATTTTGTCGCAAACACATTCACCGCAAACGTTAGTGTTATCATTGCAATTAAATCGACGTCATGTTACGCGTGTAATAACAATTTTTTCTTTTATTTAAATTTCTGTTATTTCTTTTGTAATTTTTTTCACTAAAATACTGTCTGCTTAACTTAAGATTTTAAAAAATGTTTCTTGAACTTCAATTTTTTTCATTTTGTTATATAAATTTAAACGTCCCGAATCCCTTATTGTATGTACTTTAATTGTAGAAAAGGATTTAATAATCCTTTTCTACACACAGCCAAAAAAAAGGGCGCAAAAAATTTAATTTTATCAGTAAAACAGATCCATTTTAGGATCCCCCTCATTGAGAGCGATATACCTGTATTGTCCAGTTATCGATGTTCTTCTGCAACTTATGTACGTCTATAGAGTTGTTTGCAACGGTACCGGCCGGTTTCCTGGTGCGATCTTCCAACGTTACCGAAGTGGTCGGCGAAGTAACAGCGTTAGTAGAATCCGGAAGACTGGTCACTTTGATCGCTTTCGCCGATTCCTCGGCAATGTAGGTGTCGTGATTGGATCCAACCTGAGGAACTTTTTGTGTATAAAACGGAAGCGGTGTGTGCTGCTGCGTGTACGGAATGATGAGCTGTACCTGTAGAAAATGTTTGATCACAAAAGTATGTCACGCGTGCAATTGTAATTGTTCTAAAACCACAGAGCTTTTCATTCAATCGCACCTGTTTCTTCAAACCTCGTTCCTTCACAGACGTTTCGTTTGTATCTTCCGAATTGAGATCGGCATTTTGATTGAACGCGTCTTTTTCCGAGTCATTTGTAGATTTCACATCAGTGTACCAAGAGAAGGGCCAAGGAAAGGCAAATCGTGACCATATGCTCCCTGGAGGAGGAGTTGTTGTTATTGTCGTCGTCGTCATCATCGTCGTCGAAACACTTGATTTTTGCGATACTGTTGTTTTAGCGGAAGACGGAACATACGAGATATTCGGTATTCGCATAACTTTCGAGTTATAAACACTTCTGTCTGAGTTCTTCGTTACGTTAACCTTCGGTTGTAAGAACAAAGGATCGGTTGTCTGGGAGTAAGTTGTCGTCGAAGCGACTCTTTGACGTGTTCCGAAAACTTCCTCGCCAGGTGCCAAGGTCGATTCGACGGCCTCGGCACTATCCGCGATCGCGTTAGAGGTCGGCGGTATCGAGGACGACTTCGTCCGACTTTCACCCTTGTGCGTGAAATCTAGCAACGGTGACTCCTCAAAATGTATCGAGTCTTCAATCTTCGTAGAAGATTCTACCGGAGTGCTCAGAGATGCGTAAGTATTTTTAGCGACATTGCCGCTGGAGGACAAATCGCTGTACCGATTCTCGGACTTGTTCGGCACTTGATCGGGACCGCTGGTTTCATAGCTGCTGGGAAGATTTTGGTCGGTTTGGCTCGAATTGCTGACGGAATCATCCAGAGGTCCTGTGACATAGTAAGGTCTTCCATTATTGGGTATTCCTGAAGGTTGCAGAACGTTGGGACTGCCAAAAGATGCTTGCTGATGGGAAGAATCAGGTAAACTTGAATGACTTTCGACGTTTTCGAATTTTTGATTGTCTGGTACAGGATTAGCGTGGTTCACCTGAGTACCACTAGAAGATAAATCACTGTGTGCATCATAATTTTGAATACTGACTTGTCCGTGATTGCTTGCATGAGGATTATTATATCCCAATTCCTGATTGATAACTGCTGGACTCGTAAGACTTGAACTTGTAAAACTATGCAGATAGACGGGATATTTACCGAGGCTAGGATCCACCGTATTCAGATAAGAGTTATATTTTACGCTCGTGGTGGAAGAATGGAAATTGTGCGCCTTATTCACCGGTGGTACCAGTCCAGGATATAGACGCGGATCGGACGAAGAACCAAGGTCCTGTTCACTCAATGAGATAATAGTGTAGTCCGGAGCTGTGACATCTTGCGAGGCGGCATGGTGAGCGTCGTAAGAAATTTCGGGATTACTAGGTGGTGGATAATTGCTATTGATTGGTGGTGGATAATTGCCATTAGTTGGTAATACTTGAGGCGTTGGTGATGCGTGCGAACCATCTTCCGACTGAGTAACTTCGTTGGTTTGCAGTGGCGTCCAAGGAACTTTGTTGCAAGAATTACAGTTCGTGGTTTTTGCCGGAGTAGAATATCCTGCATTGTTGTTAAAAGAAGATGAAGGAAGTGGTGGTTTATCGTAATCAGCAGGCGGTGGCGGGCGTGGTTGATTGAACTTTGGCGATGAGGTATAAATAGTTTCATAGGATGTGGACGGCGGCGGTGGTGGTGGTAGTGATGGTAAAGTAGTGCCATAGTTAAAAGGATTGATCCAATCCATGAACTTCATGAAGTATCCTGGTTCCTCGGTCGAAGGAGCCGTTCTTGGACTTCTACCTGGATAGAACCTAGGTGGCGGCGGCGGAACGAGATACTCGCTCAAACTGGCTTTGCGAATGCGCCGAATATTGTTAAGGCCGCCATGATTATTCCTGATGGCAAAAGCTGCGCAGATCATCAGCAATAAAAATGGGAAAGTCTGAAACGTAAAATTATCATTTCACACGCGTAAAGTTATTTAACTAAAAAACAAATTTATTACAAATATTAACTAGGTTTTAAAAGATTTAAAAAATTTGCACACATATATTGTTATGATAAAATATATATGTAATTACTTTTAATTTAATTAAAAGAGATGTTATTAAATTAGAATCATTAAGAGGATCCTAAAGTAGGTCTGTTTTAACTATAAAATTGAAGGTTTTGCGTACACTAATCTTTTTTCGGCTGTGGATTGATACATTTTTTCTACAATTAAAGTACATACAATAAGAGATCCGGAACGTCCAAATTTATACAACAAAATAAAAAAACTGTTTTTTAAACTTCAATTTTTTTCATTTTGTTATATAAATTTGGATGTTCCGAATCCCTTATTATATGTACTTTAATTGTAGAAAAGGATTTATCAATCTACATAGCCAAAAAAAAGATTAGTGTGCGCAAAAACTTCAGTTTTATCAATAAAATAGACTCACTTTAGAATTCCCTTAGATTGTCGAGAGAAAATTATTGAATACAATGTTTACTTGATTATTATACACAATTTCAAACAAACAATAAGAACAAGACAAATTTCACAAAAAGTTGTCAAACTTGTAACACCTGTTTCTCTCTTCGTCAATATTCAAAGTATCATTTGTATACGTGCCGATACGTGAAAGCTCATAGGTACATATTACATTATTATGTACACTTTCCGCAACTGTCAATGACACGACAGCGAATGAGCTGTGGTGAAGCGAACTGGGTCGCGCCATGAGAATCATTCTACGCTGCCGAGGATTATGTATGCCGTGCGCGAAACTAGACGCCTTCTCCCTTGTTATTTCAGAATGGAGTCCTCGTTGAACTCGGTTTTCCTCTCCTTAGTCCTAAATTCAGCTTATTACCGTTTTAACCGCACGTCGCTCTACGCGCGCAATTTACGCACCGTGTAAGGAACGGAATAATATATCGTCGTTAAAAAAATTCATTTTGTGTTGCAAAGAGGCTAACAATTGGTTGCGGCTGCGTCTGGTGTGGCCGAAACTACCGCAAATAATACGCTCCGCGTTCATTCAAGTAACCTTTAGATTTCACACTTATTTTATATTATTAAACTAATCGTTAACTCGATTTTACACCTCGACACCTTTTACGCATCTATTTCGAATTTCTAAATTGGTTTTTCCAGAAGAGTGAAAAGCGCTCGTAAACGCGAAGTGCGAAGTTTCCAAGTCTCTCTTTGGCCTATTTAACGTAGAACTCGTAATCGTCATTCTCTCGAAGAGATTCTAAGTTAGCCGGTCATTACCGATGGCGAAAGGTCACAAGTCATGCGAATGTTACGCTCGAGAGTAAGGTCGAGAACGCGTCGTGTGGATTCAATCTCGTAAAATTTCTTTGCGAGAATTTCTTTCATCTATTACTCATTTACAGTCGGTTACATGCATATGGTAAGTAAGCTTATTATCTAATGATTGCGCATTCCATATATCAGGAGCCAGATGGTTCTATTACGTTTTATGTCTTTCCAATCTTTTTATTCTTGTGATATTCTTGTGTTATTTTCATTTATCCCAACTTTTACATTAGAATATTTTATATTTAAAACAATTTACAATCCAATATTTCTTCTTCAAAGTAAATTACTAAATTGAAAATTGAAAACATCAATTTATATTTTCCTTAAGCAGCTAATATTGTTTTCACAATTCATGTAACCACAATTCATTCACAATTCATTAACATTTGTCTGCGATGCGAACTTACGATCTGTGAAAATTATTCTCTCCGATGCGGAAAGAGAGAGAGAAAGAAAGAGAGAGAGAGAGAGAGAGAGAGAGAGAACTGGCGCAGGGAAGGCCGAACGAAATGTTGAAGAAAGACCCCGGGAATCCGTCTTGCGATTCGCATCACCCACGCTGAGACTCTCTCACGTGAATTGAATGCGAGCGCTCCACGTGCCAGTTCTTGGCGTACGAGAGCGCGCGTGCACGCGCGCGTCGTCTCTGTACTCGTGAGAGAGAACGAGAGTAGTCGCGGATTGACCGTATTTGTCCCGCAAACCGGAAGCCGCATAGGAAAGTGAAGAAACGAGAAAAAAAGAAGCAGAAGGCACATATATATATATATATATATATATATATATATATATATACTATATACGCGAAAACGACGCGTTACATGGTGCGTATAAGACGCGCCTTCTAATAACGCATTACGATGGGAGGCGTTATGTAAATTGCTTCCGCCGAAGGCGCATCGTCGGCATTCTGTGCGCAATATTGCAATTTGCGCCGCCGTATCGCAAACGCGGTTACATTTAATGACGCACAGGTGTTCGACACGAGGTTGTTTCCGAATTACATACTGTTATAAAAATAAAAAACAGTGTTACAAAAAATAAAAAATTGTCGCTATAATATTCTTACGAATTTAATTTATAAATTGTTTTTATTTTAATTGATTTTAAGCGACCGTTTATTGTAAGTGTAATTTGATTACATCTTTACAACCTAACAATGTAGCACGACGTATTAATGAGGAGAAGTCGGTAGACTTCTCGAACAATCTAGCAGGTATTAATCAAACAAGGATCAAGTGACTTCGCACTTGAGTCGATGATGGAATGAAGGATAGAAGACCGGGTCGAAATCTAGCAGGAAGTAGACAGGTCCGATTTCTCGGCTAGAGATCATTGGGAACATCTGGGCAAGAACGTCGATTTGGCACACGCGGTTTATGATCGAGTGTTTGCGATTGACTGTCCTACCGAGTGATATTGAACGTGATATTCACTCTCTTTCTCGACCACGTCACGTTTCGGCAAACGATTACGATTCTATTCTAGATTGCCGATCATAATGTATCAGCCACAATACATCGCGGGTCTTGACACAGAAGTGCGAGATGAGAGAATGATGCACGTTGCATTTTGCAGCAGCGTAACTGCTGACATTAGAAATCTAAAAAAAAAAAAAAAAAAAAAAAAAAAAAAAAAAAAAAACGTTCAAAGAAACAAAATTTAGTAAATAAAACAATTATCAATACAAATAATAAATCATATTTTTCTATTATTAATCGCGTAATGAATCCGCGCTAATAATAGCGCCGGAGAAATTTCTAATACGAATTTGCGAAAGCAATAGAGATGCAATAAAAGTTACTTCCCGTCGCATTCGCAATCACGGAGCGTTTCTCACGCTTCCGCGGAAAGTTCATTGCTAAAACATCCGATTATTAAAATTGATTACGCCACTGCGCGCTCGTATATATATATATATATATATACAAACGTCGTCGCCGAACGCGATGGATGTAGCGCCCGCGCACACACTTGAATAGGTAATGTAGGTAAGTGGGCTGTGGGTATTACGAGGAGTCGCGGAGACCTACAGCGAGAGAAGACGATGTAATCCGACGATGTGTGCGCGTCTCCCGTACGAACGGAAAATGAATGTCAGCTCTAATCGAGACGAACCGCTCGATAACGAGGCTGCGCTCTCATTACTTGGGATAACGTTACCCGAAACGAAACGGTTATCGTGTGTAGAAGAAATTCTTGCGAAGTGGGAGGGGGCAAGACGTCTCTGTGAAATCGAGATCGATCGTGTCAACGGTATCGATAATTTATAGGCGAAACTTTCGGTGTTGTTCGAAATGAGAAAAGACCGCGCGTCGATATCTTTTCTTTGACAACACAGTCAGAAGAGATTGAAGTTATTTTCTGACTAAATATTACCGTATCGAGTTTGTTAAATATTTGTCTCAAGCACGAAAATAGATATGTGCTTTTTTTTTAAATAGTTCGAAAAGCCGCGTGTGATGTGCGATATATGAGACCCAGAAAAGATAATGGTATTATGCTGTCACTTTTCACGACTCGGAATCTTCCAAAGTCTCCCGTGGGAAATGGCCGGGTGAAAATCGGGAGATCTCGGCGATCTCCTAGAAAAGACGAGCTCCCTAACGGTGCTCTTCTACCGCGCAAAAGACAATTACCCGTAAGAGCGTCGGGACAGAAAGCGAGAGAAAGAGAGAGAGAGAAAGATAGAAAGAGAGTTAACCGTCGTTTATTTACATCGCGAGTTGTTCCAGTTGTTCGACGTATGTCGGAAAAAATACATAACGTGCATAAAATATTCGTCACGGCCTCTTCTTTTTCAAGTAAAACCGCTGTGAAACACACGTTTTACTGCGTCTAAGTAATGTTATCGAATTTGTAAACAAAAATATGTAAAAAATATCAATTATAAAATATGAAATCGCGCAAAGAATTTTTCCGTATTTCTTTTATGTGCGGCCTACTTCAACATTATGTCATTATTGACAACTTAAAACGCGTCTGGCAAAACGGAAGGAAACTTCACCTTTGTTTTCTCAATGCAAACAATCTTTTAATTAGCATTCTTGTCTTTGTCCGTATACTTGTTCGAGCCGAGCGTTGACAAAATTAATATTCGAATTAACCTTCGGGGAACACACCTATTTTTTCAATCAAGAAGAACACTCTGGGTCAATTTGACCCTGTTCACTTTTTGAGATGCTAGCATTTAAAATGCACCTATCCGATTGGCTTGAAAAAATTTTCGAATATATTTTGAACATTTTGGAATAAGCCTATATAGTTTAAAAGTGTTGT
>QVOA01008090.1:0-21285 GCA_014825685.1 Pseudomyrmex cubaensis | reverse complement strand
TACAATAAGATATTAGTAATAAATCAGAAATCAGAAACAAGATTTTGACCAATCACAGTCGATTATTCTTTTGTAATTAGCCTGTGATTGATCAAAAATCTTGTTTCTGATTTCTGATTTATTACTAATATCTTATTGTAGAGGGCCTTTAGGCCTGTTCTACAATACAGTCATAAGCTGTAAGTCGTAAGAAATTGACCAATCATAGTTGATTATTCTTCTGTAAGTTGCCTGTGATTGGTCAATTTCTTACGACTTACAGCTTACGACTGTATTGTAGAACAGGCATAATGACTACGTTTCCTGTAAAGAATGGAATGACTGTGATTGGCCAGTTTCATAACTTCGTTTGTTATTAAAACGGTTTTACCAGTGCGTGTAAACGTAGTCTCTGGTATCAGATCATACACGCAAATTGATCGCAAGTCACCAATCGTATTTGGCCCGACTTGATCTTTTATTGGCTACAGGCCGGTCAACACTTAATGATTTGATTGGCCGAGAGTGTCAACCGTGATTGGTAGATTGATGCGACTGACCTTTGTGATTTGTGGACTCGAGCTTATACAGAACGTGGCAACACGGTGTGACCAATCAACATTATTTCCAGAAATAACGAATGCAATTTCGGAAAAGCGAGACGTTAATTGGCTACTACCGAGTTGTCGCGACGCAGGACTCCTGCGGCGGGAGTCAATAAACTTTTTGTTGCTGCTTTTTTCGAGGAAGATTTCAGAATGTTGACAAGTATGTTAACAAATAAATTATTAATTATAAAATGTATATATTTACGAATAGCGTTCGTTATGCGAGCACAACGAACGTGATGTATATAATGACGTGTACACACATTCATATGTTACATTAAAGACAATTAACATACACGTGTGTGTTTTATATCAACGATCGTTGTAACGAGACGATGACAGATTCGAATCCACGTGATCGTTCGACGACGTGGTGCGATCGGATAGACACTTCGGCTGATACTGCTCCACGGCTTCCAGAAGACTTTCCGGATAACCGGGCGAATAATATCTGAAATACGCAACAATTTTTTCTCCGCACAATGTGTACGCAAATTGTCGACAAAAGAAGTAAACAGTCACGCAAAAGGTCTGTTCGCTTTTTTAACTGTCTATTTAAATCGCATTTTAATTTCAATATAATTGGACGGACTTTGTAAAGGAAAGAAAAAGAATAGGAAAAAAAAATAGAAGAAGAGATAACGCTCGATAGAAAGAGACGGGATTACAATTATATTGCAATATGCAATTAAGGTACGATTGTAGATTATCGGATTATATATCATTTAATCGTCAATTGACGCGCACGCACATTGACAAAAAGAAAGCTCGGTTGTTTTACAAACGAGATCTAAGACATTTGAAAACAATATTTCAAAATTTACATGTGTTAAATATATGTGTTACACACATGCACACGCATATGTGATCACGCGAGAATAATAAATCGGGGACGTGAACGCGTTATTGATCTGGTAAAGCGCCTCGCATTTGTGTATTTCGAATGCGATCAGCTGTGACAACATGGCGGGCGCCGCCGTCTATCACTCCGGTCCGATTTAAATTAAGACACCGTGGGATACAAGAACGCGGAGCTGCGCAGTTATTCACAATCACTTGCGGCGTAAACGACAGCGGCGCGAACCCAACTGGATTTTTAATAGACGCGAAAGCGACGCGTGCTCGATCGTACGGAGTTTTCGCGCTCGAGTGTGTATCTCGCACCCGCCTTGTGACAAAGAAGGGTTATGCGTGAACAAGCAACTAGTGTTTTGAGTAAGTAATACGCAATCACAACGGATGCTTCAGAGCTATCCTACATTTCCGGAATGCGTCCGGAAACTCGAATCTGTGATTTGTCTTTTTTGAAGAAATTTGCGCGATTGTGTGAAAAAAAAAAAAAAAATCTATTGTCTTCTGGCAGTAAGTCTCTGTGTAAATCGAAAGTGCATAAGAAAGTCATTATAAATTAATGCCTTCGCTGTCCCTTACTTCAGCTTGCTTGCTTCGCTGAGAAAAGTGACAGCGAAGATACGGTTGTTGCGATAAAAAAATTTAGATTGAAGAGAGAAACGCGCGGATAAACACAAAAAAATAGAATTTTGAGAAGAGAAAATTCACGATATTTACAATACCATTGTGCGTGAGATGTGTGTGGAGGAGGATTGTGGGATGACAGAAAAAAAACATATGTTTAACAATTTTATTGTCCGGTTCTTTGATTCTGTCAGTCAAGAAATTAATCAGATGTGTAAAGAGAAAAGAAAGTAACCTGACAAGTTCCTCCGGGTAACAGCAATTGATGACCGTTATGTATTCGTACAACTTGGTGCCGGGTTCAGCCTCAATCTCTTGTACTTTTTTCAAGCCACCAGATGTGACAAACAGTCTTCTTGCTCTTGCATCGGTCGGCAAAATCTGCATAAAAAAACAAAACGCACGGTGTTACAGTTGGCCAGATGAGTGATTTCCACTCTGGAAACAAAAAGGCTTTCTGTTCTCTTAAAGAAGGATTGAGTTTAAGACAATCTGTTCACAATCTGTTTCTTTTCTTCCAAAACAGAGATCACAGCAGCCTTGCTGCTGGAAGTGCGTTGTGCCGGAAACATTATTAGCGCAATCACTGTATCATATGTTGCAACGCACCTAAGAATAGGGTTTCTGAAACCTGACCTGCACCACACTATCTGCGAATACGTTTGTCTCTCCGCGAGAGACCTACCAAACCTATTTTCTTACGCAGTAATCCGTGACAGAGCTTCAAATAAATCAACGCGAATGGGAGAGAATGTGCACAGAGACGTACACCTATAGATTGTCTACAACTGTATAGAGTCAACATGTCTAGAATATTTCAGTTCTTATTTTACGAACTACGTTTCTTGACTTCTACAATTTTATTTACGCACGCACACACACACACACGCACATCTCTTATTGATGTTTTCTCATTTATTCTGTTTGTTCACAGTTGGTGGCAAGATGTTGCACAATTACATGCTCGCTCTCGTAAACACATATACGTCAGACGTCGCTATCATGTTTGTGACCTTAATTCTGATTCATCGGTTAAACGCTTGTTTGTTCCAATCGAACATTCGCGTATCTTCATTGACTCTGATATCATCAATAATCGGAGATAACAAGAATTCACGGAACCTTTTGTTCCACGACGTAGGCCGTAAAAAAAAAAACAATTTATCAGCGCGTGATATGCAGTCTTTGTTACGTCGAATACGTTTGTTTTAAATGTTGAAATTTTGAAACGAGAAAAGAAACTCTCTCTTTTAAAACTCAATGCAATAAGTTACTGAATCCAAAATGTAAATTAAAAATAGCTAAGAAAGTTTTCAGTCGCTTCTGAGTAATAATCTCGCTGAAATATGAAGCGATAGAAATAGAAGAGAGGGAAAGAGGACATGGCGATGGTTTCATGAGATATCAGAGAAATCACACCACAAAGTAAAGAAGTTTATGAAATAAAAGAAAAAATGTATCTCGAACAGAGAGACAGAACATTTTCTTAATTTTAGGTCGCACTATTATGTAAAATTCTATTGACCGGTTATCTACCGTCAACATGAAATTTTGTAAACAACATACACACCCATCCCTCCCCACACACACATACACACACATTGTTATTAATAGCAGCAATTTTGACGTAGTATTTACCACAGAACTGCGCGCTGCGCAGTTTTGTGAACAACATAATAATTTATGCTCGCGTAAATACATGTATAGCCACGTGGTGTTGAGATATGTGTTAAAAAAAAATTATCATACATGTTTACACGTAAACTGCGTATTACTCGTTTCGAATGTATGTGTGCGCGCTCATAGTTTTCTCGTTTTTATCTGTTTGCAGTTTGTCATTTGATGTTGGATCATCAATAATAAAAAAAAAAAAGAAAGAACATCACACTGACATGTAGCACAAGATACCGCGAGAGATGCTTTCTCAACCACATCGCATCGTTTGATGGCAACGGAATCAAAAAGCGTTCATCGTCGACTTCGTCTCTTCTCCGCAGTTTAAGGAGGATTTCTGAAAAAAAAAAAAAAAAAAACAACCGACTGCTCCGCGAAAGGAAATATTCTATAACGTACAATCAGTTCGCACTTAAAAATTTATTTGTAACGCATTTAACAGCATTTCGACTAACGTGTGATCATCTTCGCACGTAATTACTTTTGGAGTATTCCGACCGCAATTTGAATTTCTACAACGACCGGAGGCTAAACAAAGGTTTACGCAACGCAGCGTTAACTTTGATATAGTGGTAGTAGTATTTAATAGTAGTATCGCGTAATACGCGTTCTCTCTCTCTTTCGACGTGTGTTAAGTCCTGACAACGAGACAAGACAGCTGCCTTAAATTTTCGAGATACGTGACAGGTCGAATGACGTAAAGCGAGAAAACCGTTTTATCACTATTCTCTTTAAAAACTTGCATCGCGAGTATTTGTGAGTGTGTGTTCGTGTGCACTTATCTTATAAAATCTCTCTTCTGAGGATTCTTAATCAGTTGCCGAAAACACGCGCGAAGAAATCAGCCGCTTAAGTCTATAGTCAAACTATTGTAAAGTTGTAGTGCGCAGTCAATTTCTCAAAACGAGTGTATTCGAAAGATCTACATTTCAAGCGATTTTTTCGTGAAGATTGTTGGATCACGTACTTATATATACGCGTGTAATATATATCTGAGAGGAGATATCGAACAGGGACGTGGTGCATGAGATAAAGTTGCGAAAGGAAACAAGCAGCGGGATCGAAACTGGCGACCAAAATGATAAATAATCAGCATTGTGTGATTCTCAACACCGGCGAGACCAACAGTTATCACCAACCGGTTTCGGCCAAGCCCTCTGTCGTCTCGGTATCGAGTATCGATTCTGACGTCAGCGACAGAAGGGACGTGCGCGAAGAACTGTACGCCGGGATTTTTAGGAGGCACAGAAAAACCATATTGGTATTAGGCAGTTTTCTTAAGATGTTGAGGGTAAACAGAAACATGAACAATTACGCTAGCATTAAACCCAATGACGAAACAGATGAGTAATTTTAATGTTATATTGTTATATATATATATCGAGTATAGTACACATTAACGCGGTAAAGAGATGACGCGCGCGCGACTTAGACTTTGCGATTTAAGTTATCGGTACGTTTGTTTTGTTCTTTTCACGGGAGTAATATATTATTTACTGGCCATAAGTTTTTCTTACTATGTAGAAAATTAAAAACAAATGTATATAAATATTGTGTAAATACGTGAAGTTTTGTATATTCGTAAAAAAGCTTTCGTAAAATATGAAATTAATTAAGTGACTGTCGATGTAAAATATAAAATTGAGATTAGAAAATCGGAATCGGTTTTGAGGAGAGAGAGAGTTTTTAAATTTAACGAAGAGTGAAAAAGCGGTAAGAAGTACGAATATATTCTGTCGCAGTATTACAGTTACTTCAAATATTTGTTTTTTTTTTTTAATTATCTTATGAATGATTTACGACGAGAAAACCGTTTGACAATGTTTACTTTGCAATTTTAAAAAGGGAAGAAGCTTATTTTGTTTTTTCTTACGTTTACTAATGTATTTATACTGATAAAATACCGAGATCAATTGAATAGAACTGCCAGTTGAAAGAGGTCTACACGTATAAATAAAGATAAAACTCTTCTTACATATTTATGAACATTTTAGATATGTAAAACTATACATACAAAGAACCTGAGAAAAAATAAAAGATTTATTCTGCAAACACGGATATAAATCTGCCTATTAAACAATAAATAAATGGTTTCTAACATGTTCCGCTAAAGTGTTGTCATTGGTTTTAATGATTTCATGTTCAATAATGTTTTTATGTATGCGAGGTACAATGTAATTGATATATGTGAACACAATTTATTATCATTTCTTCATTTTATTGAACAGACGTGGAAGAGCGTCGAGTTTTAAATAATCTGTTTTTTGTTTTACAGAAATACTTGGACAGATTGCATGCTCTGAGCCGAGTATACGCCTTAATTGCTTTAAGATTCGAAACGTACCAAAAATTTTGGTGAAATCGCTGCTTTTCCGTATACCGGACCACACACTTTGCATTATGCTGTTTTAAAAATTATTTGTTTCGACATGTGTTGTTGTTTCATGTTCTCAAGATGTGGTGTTTATGTTTTCACAAATGTTTATATAAAATATCGTTGAACTTAACACTTTTACAACACACACACACACTTATATGTGTAATTTTTATCAAAACTTTTTGCAGAATTTAAAAGCAATTTCTGTTGAAGATATCGACTAGTAGGTACTTTTTTGCCGATATAGTCTGAAGTAACGCATTAAATTGATTAACACTTTAATGTACACCGCAATTATCGTCTGTGTTAATGTTAACGAGCTTATACTGTTTATCAGAGGACGATATACAAGCGAAGGCGTACGTAGACTTAAAAATACGAAACTATAAGATTTGTACAATAGATATGGACTAATGCGATTACAATCAAAACCGATTAATCGATAGTTGAACTTCTTTTCTTTCAGTTTTGTCGATTATCAGGCACAATTTTTATCACTTAAAAGAAAAGTAGTTTTTTTATAGATTGTGTTGCGCTGAATTCAGTCTTTGAATTTCTGTCACATCGGAATGCAAAGTTATTGAAAAAAGGAGCTCGAAAATAATCACTTTTAATATTTTCTCGTTCGTATTGCAAAACTAATTTATGCGCACTATGTAATTGATTATTGCCTTTCGCAACAAGTATTTGTTCACTACAAAACCATAGTCCATATCTAAATTCTTTTGTAAGAATAGTCTTTGTATCAAAATACACACACATACTGCCATTAGAGACTAAAACCTACGATAAACAATTGCGTTTAACGTCTTTCTAAAAAAAAAAAAAAAGCAAACTCAAACGACGACGAGATTTAAATTTCGAATATCCTCTATTTGTAAGCCAAATATATATATATATATATAAATCTCTGTACTTATTGTTAGCCGAACCATTCGCTGTCGTAAGACTGATTAATGTGCTCTTTTGGAACATCAAACGTGCCATACTGTGTTTTAGAGAAGATGTCACACAGGGAGAAGGAAAGAAGGGAAAAAGAAGAACGAGAGAGAGAAATAAAAGAACTTCTTACGTGTATTTGTCGACTTCTGAATTGCTCTCAGTCTATCGTTGACCGTACATATAAATTTGACGCGATGCATATCTCTATATCGATGTTGTTTTACGATAGTGACGACACACAGAGTTGTATTTTGTACCTTATAGGCTGCACGCTATCGGCTGCGATCGTAACGACGAGAAATTATTTTTTGTCTTGAAAAAAAAAAAATCTTAATCAGAAATGAAAAATCACGGCTACGATGTAATAGAGATCGATCAAAAGGATCCATAGAATAGAATCGACAATTGTGCGATTGCTTTGTGCGTATTGCTACATGCGTTACACGAGATGTAGCGTTAGAGAAAAGCAAAAACGAGGAGTCTTTGAAATTTTTAAAATATATATATTTAGATTTGTAAGCTACCGTATCTGTACACCTTACAGTGTAGTTTTTCTTACGAACTGACGAAAGAAACATTCGCGCGCCTTTAACGCAGCTGCTTGTATGACCAATTTTTAAGTAGAGAGCAAAACAACTTTATACATATATACATATAGTGAACGCTTCGTCAGGATCGCTTGCTTGTATTTAAGTATCGCGTGACTTAGATGTGTGACTTTAATTAACGAGACGACGAAGATTTTTATCGAACGAAGAGGAGGGGAGAAAGAAATAATTTGTCTTTGCATTTTTTCAATCGCCGAGAGACTTTTGCGTGATTTTTCATGAAACAAAAAACCAAACAACAAACCGCGTCCTAAATGCATTATTGTGTTGTAAGTCACAAAAAGTTTATATTGTCACTTTGTATAACGTGTCGTCGTTGTGGAGCGCGTTGTATCGCACGAAGAATGTAATATTGTGAAACACAGAATAAAAGGGTAATTCATATTATGTTTAATAAACCTTGGAGAGAGAGCGAAGTTTTTTTTATCCCGCCATTTTCTCATCGTTTCCCATCATTGTTTGTTGCAAAACTAGATGCAATCCATACCTTGCTGAATTGTCCCAGCACGTACTTCAGAATGTTGGGAGGTACGTCGTGCAACAGAGACTCGAGAGCTTCGACGTACATGCATTTTTCCAGAATCTGCTTTAACGCTGTGTTACACTTCGCTTTCAGATCCTCGGAACTTTTCGGATTGTTGTACAGCTGTTGTAGAAGCGAGATTGCGAGATGAAATAATTTTTAATTACCTTCGAAAACGAGATTCATTTTTTCATACCTCCAGCAACTTGTTCAATATGTTCGCGACTGCGACCGCTTTCGCGTGTTCGGATGTGTGTTTGCCGATCTGTCCGATCGCCCATGCGGTCACGGCGAGAATATGATCTTCCGTTTCTTCTTGCAGGACGATCGCCAATTGTACGATACCCTGTGTGTAAATCAATTTTTAAAATGTGACGTCGCACGCGAAGAGATCGAGTGTCAATCTGTTTTCCTTGACTCGTACTTTAGATCCTATTACAGCCACGGCCAATTGATCGGAGTGACCAGCGATGTAACCGAGCGCCATGATTGCCGGCAATCTCGATGCAGACTTTGAGATGTTGATCAGTTCAATGAGCGCGGCAATACCTCCGTAGTTTACTACAAATTGCGCCAACTGAAAATATATGTGAGAAATGGAGCAAATAATTTTTTCTCAAAACAAACAAAACACTTTTGCTCACTCCCAACGTGTGTTTGCAGATTTCCCTGGTTAGGATTGCGGCGACTCTACCGACGTTCTCGTCCGGATGCGCCATGTGAATCAGAACGTCCGGCAAGACTTCCGCCTTGATCACAGTCTCCGCCAACTCCGCAGAGTGTTTCGCTATACTGCTCAACGCTAGCAACATTTGACGCTGCGGACATTGCGAGTAAATTTATTGTTAAATTAACATTTAAATTGTTAAACAAGATCGTTAAGACGTAACGTACCTTCACTTTAGGATCGGGACTGGCCAAACCCTTCGCGAGACAATTTATCGCACTCGCGTCCACGACCGCTTGCGCGAGATCGGCGCTGTGTTTACTCAGATCGCTGATAGCTGACGCGCCGATTTGTTTGATGTACAATTCGGGTTCTTGCAAACACAGTACAAGAAGCTGTACCGCGCCTAATTGGGAATGAATAGAATACAGCCAATTAGCGTGTGATCGATGTAACGTTGCTACCAGAATAATTTTGGCTAATTTATTTGTTTTTTTTTTACCAGCATTCACTGCCGCTTGAGCCAAACTTCTGTTGTGTCTCGCGATGTATCCCAGCGCCCAAGCAGCCGCCTCTTTTACCGCGGGATCGAAATCCTCCAGGCATTCGACTATAGCGTGCAAACCACTATTGTCCACCACGATTAGCGCCAGCTCCGGCGAGTGCTTCGCTATCGCTCGCAAGACAAAGAGCGCCGCTCTCTTGTAATATTTCTGCAATAACACGCTTCTCTTAATTGCACATACTTGAAACTAACTTTGCAACATACGCGAACAAAATAAAAACTCTGTGGTTGTAGACTATACGCTTTAGAATTAAAAAAAAAAAAAAAAAGCTGTCCAAGATTTATTTATTTATTAATTTTCCGCTATCTATCACGATTAAAGTGCTTACATTCAAGAAGCTCATACATTTTGCTTGTCTATGTTTTTCAGCAACTGTGACAATACGTCTCTTCTGACGACGGCGTGCGCCAGTCTGGAATTATGATTCGCTAGCTTGCCTAAAGCGATTGCCGCCATGTGTTGGATGGACAGCACGGCATCCGCTAACAAAGGATGCAAAAGATCTACGGCGCCTGCCGCTTCCAAGCAATCGATATTGGTAGGTCTCGAGGCGAAATCCGCAATCGACTGCACGAAGAGCAACCGTGCCTTTTGGTACTGATCAAATACTACAAATATAAAAAATATAATGGAATATGTGTGTGTAAATTTATAAAGATATATATTTATCTCTCTCATATTGCTATATGAAGCTTCTGCTTTGAACGCTTTATTGGTGTCAAGTTTGTTACGCAACACACAAAAGAGAAACAAGCGTACGTTACCTTGTAAAATCGAGCGTGCTGTCATACTCGTTTACCACAAAAATGACAGACATTACATTAAACGTCAGTCATCGTCGTCCATAATTTTACAAAAGACTCTGTGTTGTAGAAATATATTTTGACAGCTGTCGCGACAAGATAGTCGTCGTTTGTTTGAACCATGAAAAAAAAAAAAAACAGATGGCAAACAGATTTTATTTTCAATGGCACAAGTTTAGTTTGATCAATTAGCAATTTTCTTCAAGATATAATTTCAAATACTTCGCGCTGTATTAAAATACATTTACGAGATATCAAATGTGCTTTCTAAAATTAAATATACTTCCTGCTACTTACAGATAGTTTCCTCATATTCTTTATTTTACAAACAAATATTTATATATAAATACACAACGTGTCCTCAACTTTTTGTACAAATATCGAATGTTTTTCTCTTACATAAATTATTTATACAAGCTAATCTTATTTTTAAAATCTATACATCATTAGGTGGTAGTGGTGGTAGGCTTGCCAATTAGTTCTTGTTCTCTGCGCAGCTCTTGCTCGCGTTGTTGCTCTCTGTTCAACGCTTCCTTTTGTTTTATCTGTTGCAAACGCAAAGCTCGTTTCTACAATATAAAAGTATTTTTATATGTTATAAATGCTTTCATCGCACAAACAACATACGAGGAAACAAGTCGATAACTCGCCTTTAACTTGGAAGTTCTCTCGTGAATATTAATCATCTCTTTTCTTATCGACACTAATTTTCCTTGATAAACTTTAATAACCGCAAACTAAAATGTAATATTGTGCTCATATAACTCCTGTTTACACAATAAGAGAAATTTCAATAGTCTAAATATATACTTTTTCTACTATTGATCTTACCATGTCGTTTAAATCTACATCCTCAAACGTTTCATTTATCTTCTTGTTCTCAATCTGCATTCGAGCAAAGAGAGCTTCTTGTTTATTTCTGAAAGAAGAGAACGTAACACAAAGAATCAGAGCAAAATTCGTGTTGCTCTTATTGTACTGTAATCGCAACGTACGTTAACTCCAGTAGATCTTTCTTGACTTGTTCTAACGGAGGTTGATAAATTTGTACGAGACCTTCAGTCAGCTTTTCTGTGACTTCTGCGAAGTTGATCTCAGCTTTGCTGTCAAAGAATAAAATCACATTGCTATGTAAAATTGAAAATCCGTATTATTGACACACTATTATACGCACACTACATATTTGTATATAATTTCATTGTGTTATAACCTAAAATAAAATTAGACTTGAGTCGTATTTTACAGTTTAATAAATGTAAAAACATTTTTAGTTATCGAATAAATTTTGAAACATTAAGAAATCGAAATTTAAAGAATATAGATATTGATCAGAAAAGCAATTGCGCGATAATTGTTTAAATACACAAACAGCGTAATGTGCAAAAAATGATTAAGGAGGTTACCTTTCTTGTTTCTCACTTTGTAGCTCGATCTCCGCTGCTTCAGCCTCTCCTACGTCGGTCATCATTTTTTCCTTGTTTTTTATTCACTTCAATCACGATTACATGTATTAAGCATAATCGCATTAAAAGATTCTAAAGAAATAAACAAATTCTTTCTACGTGCCACACGGGTGATGTTTGTACACATACGTACGGAGCGGTGCTTCTCACATGTGTGTCAGCTGATTTCTGTCACCTGTCTGTGGTATGCGTACAATCTGCACTGTGCGCATACAGCCATCATGTATTGCAAGTAGAGAAAAGAAAGAAGCAATAACTCTCGAAGCCAATTATGGATATAATTTTGCAAATCGTAATAATAATACATAAGTTTGTATATAAACATGTATGTATATTATGATCAGATAAGTTCACACGGCTATAAGGTATTATAATTGGATAGAACATAGCAAAAGTGGTATACAGCTTCTAAACACGTTTGAAAAATTATCAAAATTATTAGAAAAATGTTTCAAGAAAAGAGAAAGGTAGGATCGGATCAAAAAATAAAATTCTATTCTTGTAGTGTGTGTGTGTGTGTAACTCAATCAAGATTGGCAAACAAATGCGCTTTCATACGTCCTATCATACATGAGTGCGTTTATTTAAAAAATTATACTTTTTGTTGATACATTTAATTTTTATAAGTCATTTTGTTAATATAATTAATTCACAATATCTTTTTTAAAAGATGTCATTTTAAAATGTCATTTTTAATGCTTACATATATATCTTACAATTAAAAAAATCAAAAATATTCTTCAATATATCGCGCGTATAAATTCCTTTTCATTAGTAATGTGGCTGCTTTAAGTTTTTTTAAGAAAGAAAATTTACAATTCCAACAACGTGAAGTAGATATAAAAATTCCATTCAAATCACAATATGCGGTAATGCATTAATTTAATTTGTTTTCTCTCAGTTAATTCGATTTATAATATAGTGTTGCGCGCAAAATTGTGAAGTGATTTGAAATGTCATCAGTCAACCGTTAAAATGTTTTTTGCATATTACCGTTATTAAAGTCGTTCAAAAAAATTAGAAGAATTTTGATAATTTAGATGTCGTAATATTATTGATAATCGTAAGTTTACAAGTAGGCGAACAAGAACATCTATCACTTGCCCACGTTATTTGATCAGAAAAGTCTTCAAAGAGAAATTTTGGTGTCACATAAATCGACAATCTGGGAGTGTGATCTGTTATATAATTCTAAAATATTAAAACAAGATAAATATATTTTTGAACATAAAATAAAACTATCGGATGAGTAAATTCTATTTTTTCAAAATAAATATTCTGATTGCATATAATTAATTGTTTCAATTATGAAAAACATAATTACCAGATAGAATATTAAGAACTTCTCTCTCGTTACCGTCTTCAAATATTGTAGTTCGGAATCTATTCTGTCAAATTTGTATTTTTGAGACAAAAGTTCGTTCCAGTACATATCGGATATCTTGTTCAACGTTACTCGTTTTCGACGTGTCTTAATCACTTTTTTTTTCATTGTTTCGAATTGCAAATCAGTTAAGTTGTTTACCAACGTCTGAAGTATATAAATATAACATTTTAAATAATAAAAAATCGTAAAAAAATGATTTTCTTATACGTAGCACAAATTGTGTACATGTGCAATTGTGCATATATGTAAAACGTGAAAGACATTTATTGTTGATACTTTGCATATGTCGTTACTCACTATCGTATATGTCATGAAGTCATTGATCTCTTTCTTCATACATTTAATTACATCAGCTGGGCATTGAAATAGAACCGTCAAGCCTTGCATTACGTTTCCTCTATGACGACCACAAGTTACACCAAACTTGTCAATCACTTTACTTGCGTCCTGAAGTAGTACTAGTGCAAGGTCCAAGAGTACATCCGACCCTGTCGTTCGGTGATTAAACTGGAAAAACGTTAGCACGCACGAGTACTCGTGACTTAAAGATTCTCTATACAACACGTACTGGCACCCTGTAACGAAACGTATCGCAATAACACAATAAATTATATCAAGCAAACAATATCACATGCATAACGACAGTGACATTCTAATTTTTTGTTTTTAACAAAATTTTTAGTGGATATATAAAACTATTTAAGCGTAATTCGCGTCTCTCCTTAAATTTGTTACCACAATTAATTCCTGTATAAAAACTGTATCAAACATATAAAAAAAAATAAGTAGAAATATATTATATATATTACATATTATATTATATTATATATTATATATTTCTACTTTACTTATTGTTTTTATTTGAATCTGTACTGTTTTCTGATCACATTAGAAGTTTTCCAATTATCAATTAAAACTGCGTGTGTATATTTTGAAATTACTTACAATCTTCTAGCCTGACTTCGCGATTTAATTGAATTTTCTCTCTCGGTATCGGAAGATACGGGTTAACTGTTGTCGACTTTGACCTGATGATGTCTTCGACTAGAGCAGACATGTTCAAAGCTTCGACTTCGGTCATATTACCGTGAAATAAGCATTCCACGTGAAGACACCGGATAAAAATCGACACGAACTCGCAGAAGTCTCCCCAAGTTATTGCTGCGAGAAGATCATCGTGGATAAATATTATTCATAGAGAAGTAAAATATTTGTTTGGAATAGACTGTATTGAAATCTTCAAATATATTTAGGTAAGTTTTTGTATTATCTAATCTCTTAATCATCTTAAATTAGTTGATTGCAAATAACATTACATATTTAAGAAATTTGCAGGAAAATTTAATGAATGAAAAAATATAATAGACAAAATAAACTTACTTCCGTCGTATTTCCATACTTGATGCGGCGTCCACACATGTTCGGTTAATAAATATGGAAGGTAAAGCGCTGCTTGTTCATACGGGCGTAAGTTGTCAAATTTGCATTTGTTCTCTTTGCATTTTTTTGAATTCTGCAAAACAGATTCTCTCAATAAGTAACTTCGTTTTGTGTCTATCTTAAATATAATGTTCAATATGAAGATATTTATTTATATATCTTAGTTTGTACGTACATAATACGTGAACGTTGAGAGAAAAAGCTTGAAATTTACGTTCTGCGACAACATTAGGAGATATCCAAGAATCTTCTTCAGCAATATATGTACTGTGTTAACAAAACCGTTTATTTGGATCTAAAACAAGCGCAATTTACCGTTTTCAAAAATTTTATCTAATTTACATAGATGTTATACGATATAGCATTACATAATATTGCTTGTTTTTTTTTCTATTAATAAACTTCCATGTGTTTATGTCAGATAAATTATTATCTTCTCTTTTGCTCACCATGATGCCTCGAACGGTAGCAGAAATTTTCCATCTCAAATCAACTAAACTGGCAGGATATTTATACTCTCCGAGACAGGTGTTTATAATATTGACGTACAATGAAGTCAAGTAAGCGGTGAAATCGCTCTGGCAGGTTAACGGACTACGAGATAAAAAAAAAGTATTGCGTTTAGCACATGATTTTGTGCAACAATGCTCGTCTGTGTTGAAAGGATTGCATGTGCTTGAAATTCATTTCTTACCAGAGAAAATGAAAATATGCATTGATTTTTGGTACTTGGAAAACAGTATTTCTTTTGTACCAAGTTGTCATGAGTGATGTGCGCCTTATGACCTCAGGGATGTTTTTATCCTGTAAGATACAGTTCTAATAGTAATTCTAATAAAAAGAATACTTCATAGATTACCTTGTATACATATACAAACTTACACCATTGTACTTTAGTAAGTATTTTTGTTCTCCGTTACAGAAATAATCAAGTTCGTGTTGTGGCTTTAGACTACTTCTCAATGGTATAAATTCATTAGGAAGTGGTGCATTCATTTCCATCGATTCAGTTCCGTTTAGCCACTTGGAATATTCTTGCGGAACTACTAATTTAATCCTGCACGGAATATGACCGTACATATTTAATACCGCGTCTTTGTGTAAAGTTGACGGATGACTCAGATAAATCTTCAACTTTAAGCTCGGCTGAAAAATATTTTGAAATGTGTGCTTGATGCCGTGCTGTAACCAGTGTTTCGAAATGGTATCGCAGCGCAGAACCTGATCCATATCCCCGGGGTGTATGTGACGGACGCGATTACACACCATCTTAAGAGGAGATAATTGTCTTTGATAACGGAATTTGAGTTCCATTATTTCTTTGTACTCCTGCAAGAAAGTACGAAAGTATCTTCTTTCAGACTATATACATGATATAAACATATAGTAAAATATTTCTCTCCCTTTTCAACTCTCTCTTTGTTGTTAACCCTCGTATAACACAGATTCCGTTGTACAGAAATGCAGCGTTACATAAATCGCAAAAAAATTAAAAAAAAAAAAAAAAAAAAAAAACATATAAACAATATACGTGAGATAAAAGTTTATCAATTACATTATATATCCGTCTGAGTTCAGGATTGCTAAGTTCATTCAAAATTCGGGCATATTGCAAAAACAGCATCATGACTTCATCAAAATAACGCGTGTAACCCTTCTTCGTTAAACCAAGAGCAACAATAAAGAAACTAAAGCCTCTTGGACAAGTTAGTTCTCCGGCTTCCACAGACGTAGCCCATTTCTTCTTGCGCAAAATTGTTACAAGCGATCCCTTGCCCTCATGTTGAAATAAATAGGAGATAAATTGTGACAACTGTATTAAAAACAAGATGCATATAAATATTGAGCACAAATGTAACTACATAAAATCGCATTTAACATTAACTACATTATATATATCACATACTAAATAAAAATCAATATTTAAAAGATATTGTGTGCAACAACGAAAGTTAAGAAATAATTATTATATTTTCTTAAAAATATAACGTGTGTTTATGTAATTTTTTTTAACTGAAATTACGCGAAAATATAGTCTTACCGCATTATTTTTGCTACTTGTCAGTTCACCGCACATAGGGAACACTATACGTATGACATAATTAAGCCAGGGTGCTTTCTCCGGTACTGAACACCATATTTTGTACACAGACGTAAATTCGGGTATAATCCAAGCTATACGAGGTTCTTGAGTGTTTCTTATTTGTGAGAAAAGCACACTCACGCATGTTTGAAGCACGTCTAAATGTTCTAAGTGTGAAATTTATGTGTTAGTTTTCACTTTTATATTATATTTGAAACATTATACAGACTCGATATATGAAATATGTAAAATATATTAATATATTAGATATAATATTATATATATTAATTATTAATATACTTAATATACATAAGTATATATATATATATATATAAAATAGAATATGTCAAAAAATTTGTCTTTTACAATATACAAAACATTAATTTTTATATGTCTCTAAGTGTGACAAAATATTCAATTTCTTGCAAGACAGTGACCAAAAGTCGTTATTTGTATAAATTTATAATGAAATACATTATCACGACTTAATCAAGAATGCAAACGTTAAGTAAATTTTACTCCATCATACCTCTTCCATAAACGCATAGTTTCATTATATTAGCGCTGTAATATTCTGTAAAAAAGTGTCTCGCAGTTTGCAGTAGTTTCTGACAATCAGCATTCCACATATCTTTAAATCCGTTGTATGCGTTCTTCGTAAAATCGTGATTTTCATCTATCGTATGTTTGATTGTTGTTGTTATTTCCGTAGTCCAATACTTTTCCAAAGGTGCATAATGCCTGCTATCATATTCACACATCAACATTTCTAAATCTATTCGGAAGTCTCCCTCCTTTTTGTAAGGCGATTCCTTAAAAGCAGGAAATTGGAACAGTCCGCTAAAGTTTCCTAAAGCTTTCATAAAAACGTCCGAATTCACTGAGAAGTAATAAGTGGTGTTGTTCTCCGTTGTTCGGGCATCGATTCGCCCATTATGTTTTTCTACTTCGGCGAAAAACTTATACGACGCGGATGTTGTGTCGCATCGCGAGTAAAGTAAGTGTTGAACCATGTGCGCGACTCCCTGCAGATTTATCGGATCGTACATGTAACCTGCACAATAACACGTTTTCGAACTTTATATTATATACTGTGCACAAATTTTCGAAAATACATATTTGAATCAATTAAGCGTAGTATTACCGAAATAACAGACATACGTGAATGTATAAACTGTAAAAATTAAATTACATATATGTGTATTTAATACAAAATCTACATTTTATATCAAGACGAAATCAATAATTTCTATTTCGTATAGTTTTACGTGCTTACGAACAAAAAATCGATTATTTTTTTATTTTAAAAGCAACGACTTTCCAGTTCCTAGAATTGTTATTGCGTTTTTACGTTTGTAGACGTGTACAGGAGAACGATATAAACTTACCTACACCAACGTCTAGCGCAGCGGCGCTTACTTTGGTCGTTGGATCGCTTATTAAAAGCACGTGCATTTCGTTGGTGAGCTCCATTACTCTGTACGATTTCTTGTCGTTCTCCGGCTTTACAATGTCGTCGTACGTCATTATCGTACATCCACGTACATTCTTTATTGGACGGAGTTGATCAAGCGGCAAATTCTCGTCATCCTTGTAACCCGAACATTCGTTCCGTGCTAAAGTATTCGATAGGATCGTTTTGTATGACATGTTTAAGATACTAAAAAAAAATAAAAGAAGATGAAGAGGCACTGAAATCGGAAGTTTGTTGCGATCTCCTGAACGTCTTTATTTCTCACTTAATTATATATTTTATATTTACAAGTGTCAGAACAATTTATCAAACGTGGACGACAAGGCGCTAAGATATGCGCTTTGTAAATTTCGGGATATCGCGAACAGATCCTGATTCTTGCAATTCTTTTCTGCAAAAACAAAACACATACTTAATGACAACAAAGAAATAATGAATTGAAATAAATAAAATCTTATTGACTGTAAATTATTAAAACAATCGCACAATCGTAACAGATTTTACTGATTTCAAACGATTTGCCACGTTTTATATTCGGTACGTTAATGTCTTTAAGACGAACAAAGAGCATTATCAGATCCCGATAGAGTTTTTCTAGACCTTTGGAAGCGAACACGAAATCTGCTTCTTTTTTCCACAGAGTCTCAATTTCAGACTTTTTGGCAAACCTCTTTTGTTTCCACGTGAATTACAATAATTTTAAACGTATATATTGTCTCGTCTTTCTACGCGGATCATCCAACACGCTAAGTTTAATAACAAACTTAAATCTGTTCAGACTTGAATGTCACCTCTCTGGATTTGAATATGACTGTTTTGTACGACTTATAATGTGATCACGAGAGACGAGTCACAGAAAGAGAGAGAGAGAGACAAAGAGAAACACAAAATACTATTTTCTCCTCACTTTCTCGCGCACACATTCTCTCTCTCTCTCTTTCTTCGATTTTTTTCTATCTTTTTATTGTAATCAAAATAAAATATTACAAAACTACGATACAAAGCGTGTCAAGGGTCGACTTCGGGAGTCACGTTATTTTTTGTACAGAAACTAAAAAAACACTTGCTCCTTGGCAGTAACATTTGTGTCTTAACGTTATGCAATTTTGATAAAACCACGTGCACAGCTTCATCACGCGTCCATTACTACGTAAGCGATCGAAAAATCGTGAAAATTTACCAGATAATTGAGGCAAGTGTATCTTCGAATTGCAACGGACGTGATGTTGGCCTGGATAAACGAAGAAGAAACACCTTGAACTTGAAAGAAACACCGAAACGAACTAAAATTGATCTCCCAAACAATTGTCTCTGCGAGTAGACACGTGTCGTTTTCGAAAAGAAAAAGAAAAAACAATTTCCTCTCTCTCTATCCTCTCATGTTCTTTTCTGTAGCCGTAGCGCATTCTGAGCGCGCAACTGTAAGATCCCGACCACGTGTAAATTTCCTCTCAGAAGAAGCACGTGGCGATAGCCAATAATCGATCTCCGTATATCATCGCTACTTTCCGACCAGTAAATTCACGTGCAAATCACTGTGATTTGTTTTCTTGCGCTGTCATAAAAAATAATTATTTATAATTCTTCTTTTAGCGTAAAAGAGAAACCGCGAAAATATTCGAAAAATGCAAATACAAACCGACATAAAGTCAAAAAACACAGTAAACTGATCGATTTTCAAATCAATTTTTCGAGTGAAAAGTCGATTTTCGGCGACATCTGTGTAAATTGACAGATGGCTTGAAGACTGCGTTTACATAACGGGAAAAACATTTTATCATCAAGACATCAGAAAATTATGACAGATAAAAAGAAATTTATAAACAGAAAAAAAACTGGTGTAAAAACAAACGTTGATAACGCAACTGCTCGAAAACCATCGATGGACTAGATATACAATTCGCTCTGAAAAACCAATTAATAATAATGATAATAATTATTATTAAGTCTCTTATACAATATTTATAATTCATAGGTCAATTAACGTAGTTCTGTTCCCTTGAACTCGAAGGGAACCTTTTTTTTTTTTATATTTATGTTACATTCACTTTGCGTTTCTCATCTCTCAAACGTCGGCGACGTTTTTCCTCGCGAGCGAGCACGCGCGTTCACTCCAATTAATTAATTAATTAATTAACCAGAGTATACATTTGGCATACAAAAATTACAAGGACAATTTTATAATGACAATGGTAGCAGCGCGGTAGCTTCGTTTTTTTTTTCTGTGTGTGTGTTAATAATAATAATAATAATAATAATAGATAACGGTAGTTCTCTATTAGTGATAGTATAGTCTCGTATAATAATCGTAGAGAGAGAAGTTAGTTATTTTTTAGCAACTATAGCGGTAGTGATAACAATGTTACTTGGTAATAATTCTTACAATTCATATAACTAGGAATTTTATCCTGTTTAACCACCGTTCTATACGTATACTTGCATATAAAGCCCGATGTCACAGAGATATATTTCTCTTCTTCTTCCATTTCCCCTTCTCTTCCTTTTTTTCAAAGGAAATTATCGTGAGATTTCTGTTTAAGAATGCGTAATTTTTTGTCATTTGTTTTTCTCTTTGCTGTTTTTCCCCTCTTTGTTATTACTTTTTTTTTTTTTTTCAATTAATATGCGCTTTCTCTTCATTAGCAATGACGTTAACCGCTAGCAGAATTCGTAAATATATAAAGTCGATATGCGCTGCACACCGACGCGCGGCGTCCTTTTTTTTTTTTTTGTTTTGTTTTTGTTTTGCTTTGTCCTTTGCGCGATAATACGCACATAATTACGCACAGATTTGACATCCATGACTCTCTCTCTCTCTCTCTTTCTCTCTCACGTGAATTCTCTATTGTTAACATCACAGCTGGAAAGTGCCCCGTGTAACTCACTCTTGCTACACATTATCTATAGACCCACTGCGAAAAAACATGAAGTAGTATATAAAGTCATTTGTGTGTTTCTTTTCTTTTGTTTTTTTTTCTTCAAATGAAAGAACGTTACAAATTATTTTTTTTCTCGTAGCAATTGCTGCACAGTGCACTTGTACATTCTTTCGGATACTAGTCCGAAGTAGTTAGTATCCAGGTTTTTTTTCTTTATCACAAATATCGTATATTTAAAAAATCATTCAACACGTCTCTCGATATTGATTACACACATAGGAATTGGTCATATATGTATATATATATATGTGTGTATATATATACATATATATATAT
>QVOA01008089.1:0-21766 GCA_014825685.1 Pseudomyrmex cubaensis | reverse complement strand
GTACTTAAAGAACTTTAATACACACATTTAATTCAACAACTAAATTTTTTGCTCGATATTGACCTTTTCTGTACCTTATTTTGTATAATTACGAATATCTTACGCACAAAGTCGTTGCGTAGCTTCTCATTTGCCAAGCTCACTTATTTGTTAAATCTTTAACAAAATAAGTAAATTTCTTGTGGTATATTAAAAATGTAACGTAGATCGCGTTAATACAAATATTTTTGTTGCAATAGTATGTAGACAAAATGACATAGGTGCATATGCATAGCATAAAACTATATGGACCAATAAGCGTCGGGCATAAAGTCGCCATATTGATTTACATAAAACTATGTTAGACGCTCATTGGTCCAAATAGTCTTATGCTATGCATTCTATGTCATTTTGTGTATTATAGCCCTAAGATTTATCTATGCAAACATCATAATATCGCATATCGATATATATATCGCATATCGATATATCGATCTCCTTTTTGTTTTTAATTGCCGATTCCAGCAAAGTGTTAAAATTTGCTGCGTGTACAACCGCTGATTGCGGATAGCATTGTCTTTTATCGAAGAACATCAACTTTTATTACAAAAGATACAAAATAATTTACTTATTTCCGCAAAAACACACAGAAAAGTAGAAACTTGTTTCATACAATTTCCTTGTAAGGAAAAGTAAACTGGTATAATAAATTTATATGTGAATGGATATTTCGCAAACTTTTACATGAATCACAAAACTATTATTTTACGTAACACCGATGATGATTACAAGCACGGTCCCCCCCTATACATCGCGCGGTTTCGCGATGCACGTTGATAATTACGCTGTGCTCATAGCGCCTTTTTATTTACGAGGCACCGTACGGTTACGCGTAAAAGCGTAAAATTCTTCAGTCGGCGACCTCGTCGAAATGCAAAACGGCCGGTTTGCGAAATAATTGGTATACTACTATAATTGGTTCAAGGTTACCAAGCACCGTTGCTTCCAAGTCGTGGACGAGACTCTCTTCTCCGCGCGTTTATATCGCGTGTAACATTTGTGTCGTTTTCTTTTTTTTTTTTTACTCGCGCGCAGGAACGACCGTTTACAATTTAACGCGCGCTCGATTTTAATTAGCAAAATTATCATCACCTCTCTAAACACGAGACAGTCTTCATCTATCTGAAGAATCTGGTCAAGTGGACGATTTATAGACTCAAAATCTTTAGGACATCGTTATTTTACGTAACATAAATTAACGCGAATACCGGAAAGTAGTCAACAAAAAAAAAAAAAAAAATGTAGGTAAAACAAATTGTCGCAGATTAAAATCGATGACTCACGCATGTGTAATCCCGTTAAAATAATTTAAGAGTTGATGTCTTGTATAATGAACAGTTCGCGTTTAATTTAATACGGCATAGAGTTGCGTAGACTCATTACGCGCGCGTCGCAATATTTCCTAAATTCCGCCAAAAAACTTTCACGTCCAGAAGTTTTAAATATATTGAATATAACATTTATATGTGCAATTGTATATCATTACGTTCAGTAGACCAATTTCTTTCATGCGGCAAGGACACGTTTATTGTCAGAGAGAAAGACGTGGTAATAATATGATCTTATTCATTAGGAAATCGGTGAACTAAAATTAGAAAAAGTTACTTCCATTCTATTTGCTCTCGTATCCGGAGGCCTTTACACACAATGTTAATAGCAAGATGTCCCTCATTCTTAATCTCTTTCGCGCAACGTTGCGCAGACTATAATAATAGCGAAGTTATATTCTACAACGTGATGAGACAAGTACACCCGGCGGGGTGTTGTCACCCTTGAAAAATTCCCATTGCCAAGTCGGATACGCCGGATCGCGCAGAATCGGTATCGCGAAGTCATCGAATCATGCTACGTCGGCAGCATGGCGAAAATACGGTCGCGATTGTTCGCGCGGATCCGATCGGAACCATCGATACGGCGGAGGGTTAATTGAAGAGCACGCACGCCTTCGACCCGATAACCCTCCTCGATGACACCACAAGTATCGCCACAAATAAGTGGCGTACAAAAGCGAAAGCTCGAGTAAATATTTCTGCGATGAAAGTGTTTACACATATTTTGCGCAAAATGTAAACTTGCCCGTGCACACACACATGTACATTCTGTTTTTATACTTTTGACAGTTATCTGATAAAGTGTTTTGACAGAAAAAATAAAGTAAATAATTTTTACACGTAATAAATACTGATAAGATAACTTAAAGAATCAACAACTGTTTGACATGTTCACAACTGACGATATAATAATTCGCAAATATTACTTTACTAATTGAAGTATTTTTCTTACACAGGTGTGTGCACATGATACACGCAAAAATATCTATACATCGTTATCGAATCGTTGTCGATTCACGGCAGTTGACGTTAATTTGTGTACGTGTAAAATTTTTTAACAATTAATCATTAAGTTATCTTATGTCATATCTGTTCGCGTAATTTTTCGCTCGAGTGAATAAAGAAGATTGATTCAACGTCGAAGTTCGACATTTCAACTCGAAAAAATCGCGTTTCGAAACGGCCATTTCTTTCGCGCGACTTGCCCGGATAATTATTACTTACTTTTGTGTAAATTGAAAATGATCAGAGAGGCGAAGAGAACTCTTTGCCGCGCGAATGCGCGACTGCTTCCCACAATTAACAGAAAGACGGACGTTTCTTCTCTTGTCGGCGAGAAACTTTTGCGACTAATCAAAACGCAAAAAAAGTTCATTAAGCAGAGGCGGTTTATTGGTGGTCTTTCCGAGAGAGAGAAAGAGAGAGATCGATCTGCCTGCGCAAACCATTCGCGAATCGTGACGACTGACTGACCGCAGAGTGTCGGAGCGTGAGATGACATCGGTGAAGTCGGTGAAGGAGACGGGCAGGAACAAAGGTCTATCGACGCGATCGGGTGACCTGTGCTCAATAGGATTTCAAACTTATTGTTACACCGCGACGACCCTGATCGCCAGGGTCGCCCTTCTCAGATCAACGAACTCCAAGTAGAATTCGAGGCGCGAGCTTCGAAGAGTCAATAAATCAAGCGCACATCGCGCAAAATCAAAATTCTTATGTACTGTATATGTAATATAGTTTGGAATTTAAGTGGATTAGAGCTTTATTGCAGATCGGTGAGCGCGTGGTGTAATTAGCGATTTATCGTGGATTGCTGAAGACGAGTTATCGATCGACGGAGAGCGAATAGCGCGCTATGCGATATAGGCGTTTGCCAACTTTTTTCGAGCGCAAAGATTAGCGCAACGATAAATCTCAATACGCGTTCCCCATCTGTCGATTCTTTATTGATCTTCTTCCGATTAAGATGCACCGTTGCGGCGCACATAACGGTGTCTTAATTTTAATTATATTACCGTATAGATGTACACACAGAAAACGCGCACAATAATCGAATCTTCGCGCGGACGAACTGCCGTCACAGATAGACACGCGCGAACGATGCGTTGAACGATAACGAAATTGTCGTTGTAATTAGTTACGAAACAAGAAAACCGGTATCTTAGGTTTTGAAACACCTTATCCGTTAGAGTTATCGTCCCGTCTTTGTGAGTTTTCCAGTGACATATTGGTTATCAAAGCCCGCGTACATATCAGTGCTCCAGTAATCATCAAACAAAACCGATCGCTTTGGAATAAGCTGCTATTATCGGCGATTAGATCGAATCTGCGGTATCTGGAAGAGAAAGACTATGATTCGGAAGTATTTATCAATGCACTTGCAACTGATATGTGAATAACATCGGCTACATGTGAAGATTAACCGATAGCACGTGATAATGTAGCTGTGCGCGTTTGATCAGTTCATGCTTCACTCTAATAATCGGCAATTATTGCCAATGTATTGAAAGTGAACAATGCTCATCCGCAGTTCTCTTCTCCATATTGTGCATTATATCATTTCGCAATAAATAAATTATTTTTCGATCAAAACGTATGGTCATATTCTTAATAAATACATTTTCTATACAATATCAGGTCATCTGGTATTTTTTTTGTATATGCCTTCTCTCAAACATATTAAATTATTTTTATTGTATTTTATTCTATTTATTTTTATAAATAGAATAAAATACTCTCTCTCTTTCTTTCGAGAAAAATGTTTAAAGACGAAAAATCAATGTAAAACTTATCAGGAAATTGTTCGCGCGTATAGAACTAGTGCCAGGACTTTGATCTGTCGGCAATGCCAGCTTCTAAATTCTCACAATCGAAAAAAAGTGACCGAAAATCGATCTAAAACTTATAAAGAGAAATCCTACAATCTTATTGCTCGCGCGTGTAGAATTGATGCCAGAACTTTGAGAGAGAAAAAAAAAAAGAGAGAGAGAAAATATATTTATTTTTTTCAAGCAAGCGAGCGAAAGAAAATGAAAGGAGAAGATCGTACGTCTTCGATGCGAATTGGCACTTCCGCTACGCGTAATTGTTTAATTTCGCTCGCGTATATGAATATAATTCGCGCCCTCCTTTACAAGTTGGCGGGCTATGCCATCCGGATCATTAACGACAAATTACAATTACACGTCTGTAACGCGTACGAGCTTTATTTATCGAACCCGGAAGCAAAAGGCGGATTTTGCGCGTCTCTATCTGCGAATAATTTCAATCTGTCCGTTCACAAGAGGAACGGCGAATCTATGAGAAAAGGAATCATTAGCTCTGATAAGATTACCGGAGGTTACAATTATCTTTCTCGTTCGTCGGAAGTGAACGTCACGCGTGTGCTGCGAGATGTTTGTGTGACCATTGTTGCGCATATGGGATACGGATTTTTTTTTTTTTTTTTTTTTTATTCGATCTACAACGCCGCAATCTATACGGCGAATCGTCCCACGTAAAATTCTACGGAGAGAGTTTCAATATATCGTTTCTTCTAATATTTTCGGGGATATGCTCTTGATTGCTTTCTCTCTTTTTCTCATTTAATTTCGTAAATTTCACGTGATGCGACAAATACAGACTACGTTGATTCAACGCTCAATTGGTCAATGAACTTTCCGAGAGATCGAAAGCGCAAGGCCGTTAAATAAAATCTATTAAATTATACTTACGTCCGCTACACGGAAATAGAATATATTAGAGACGGTATCTCTCTACTTACCGATAAAATAATTAGCGCAATTTCCGGTTACGTAAGATATAGGTAGTTTGTATAATGAGAATTATGTCGCCGCATAAAAGGCTGCCGGTAACGTTCCCCCCCGTTAGCGTCGTTCCAGTGTCGGAACATCTTTGAAATGCAAACCTTTTCGTAGCTCGGAAAAGACGCTCGATTTTTTTTCTCGAAGTCTCTCTCAACGCTAACATTCGGCCACCTTTTTTATTTTATCTTAATTTTTCTCTTTATTTCTTCGGTATTTTTTCTAATCTAATTGTGAAATTTTTGTTTTGCACAAACGTCTTCGCGACATCGATAGAGGTCTTCCTTTACGGTACGAGTGGCACAAGTTAATCACATACATGCTGTACGAAGAACACGATACATCCCCCATACACTTCCATCCTTTTCTCTCTTTCTCTCTTTCTTTCTCTCGTTCTCTCGCTCTCTCTTTCTCTCTCTTTTTCTCTCAGCTCGCTTCAACAGAAGGCTACACTCCCTAAAGGTAAAAGGAACGACGCAATGATACGTCTCGCGATAATAAAAAGTCGATAGTTATGTCTTGTGATAATAGCCACAATACAATTACTTAATGTTACGCGTAATTAATCTTTATACTAATTATTTATTTTGTTATTATCGGATAATCGTTGCGTCGTCCCGATTTATAATCGACGGTCTCGTCAGTTAGCCCTCTCTTTCTTTTTTTTTTTTGTTTTTTACACACCTTGTTTACGATATTTGCGCGTGCGCGAAATAAACGCATTGTTTCTTTTTTTTTCTGCGCGAACGCTGTTCCAGCGCATCTCGTACCATCTCTTAACGTACGTTATAACGCGTCATCGAGGTAGGAGATTACTGCTGCTCAGTTATATGTCACATATCGATTAACGCCCTATAAAGAATTACACAGCAAAGACATTGGATATATGCGTCTGTTTTTTTTTTTTTTTTTTACTTTTTTTCAGTTTTACGCCCCTGCAAATTGCAAACTGCTTCGCTTCGGATTTCCGCTACGCTCGTCGCACTTTCATCATATTTTTTTCGTCCTCCACGCGGGAGAAGACGACACTGCGACACGGACGTGCGTCAGCGCGCGATCTGCTGATCTGTCTGTACTCTGTGCGGAGTCGCGTGAGTCTCATTCATTTTACATGTCTCACGTAACGAATGTCGAACAGTCACAGAGCGGGAATCCGTTACGCGCTGGCTACGCGAAGTCGCCTCTATAATCGGTTCAAGAGACCGATTTGCATGACGCGAATCTCGATATCTCTATATCGTTGCAAATCCTGGATGGGGCGATGTTATTATAGAGCGCTACAAAAGACGAATTTATTATGTCTAATAACGCAGTGTATTCAATAAAAAAAAAAAAAAACGCTGCCGCTACTATCGAAAATCGATTTCGCGTAATTAAACTTCGCGAGAGCAGATGCGCATAATAATTCTAAGTAAAACGCATACGCTTTTTCTTCGGCCGATTCTAAATAAAAATTCGATAGAAATTTAGAAAATACAAATTTAAATTGTATTTTAGAATTTAAATTGCACGCATTTTCGTGGTAAAAATGAAAGTGTGTGTGTAACACGCGTTCTCATCATTTTTTTTCACCACCCTATTGCAGATTCGCAAACATTCGGATATATTACTGCACGTGCAAATACGTCATATTTGTTCCATATAAACCGCCTTTAAAGTTATATACATAATTTTTAAACCTAATCTTATAAAATTACTCTTAATCTTACTGTATTATAGATGTCCATATGTGTGTAGTTTTGGAGATATAAATTTGATGCAAATAAGACTACTCTAATTCTTTGGCCAAAAATAAGCAAATGCCCTTGTGAGTATACCTTCAGGAATTTTGATCTAACCGAACGCGCGCGCGTATTCGGTATTCATTGCACTATTTCATTGCACTTGAAATCGATTGCCCAAAATCGACTTATTTTGGACCAAGAATTTCTTATCGTCGAAGTCGCAATTTTCTTATTTTTCCAATCAGATGTACATCCGTGACTTGATCTTCGACCTTTTACAGTAGGCTCTTTTTCTCTGAGTTGTTTGTATTTATGTGTCTGTGTGTGTAAAGCATTATTCTCTTTAGCTTTCGATACGAACAATGGTCTCTTAAGCAAGCACTGGCAAGCAACGTGACATGTGAAACAAATCAAGTGAAACAATCAAGTGTAATGTTCAGAACATAATTTAAAAAATAAATAAATAAATAACATAAAAGTAAAAAATCAAGATATAAAACAATTTTCCCACAATTAAAAATTAATTTTGTTTAAAAGTTTGTTTTAATATCTGTAATTCTTTTTAAGTATTCTAGTAATTTATACAACTTATTTTTTAATTTAACTTATTTAACTTATTTTAGAAATATTTTATAAATGTGAATTTTTAGATAAAAATTTATTTATAGGCAATAACTTTTTATTCGTATTTGCCCCTCACTCTTTATTCAGTTCGTAATAAGAATTAAAATACAATTGCATCTTAAACAATATTTTATTCACTTGGTATATGTTTATATAATTATATATTTATTTTTTTATACTACATGTAATATTTTTATTCTACATATAATATGTATATTTTTAGATATTTGATGGAAGATATTGGATCATGCGTGTTTGGAAAGAAAAGTATAAATACTTAAATACATATACGTATTTAGAGAATATAGAATTAATCACATTATATATCTTTAGAGAAAAAAATAATTAATTGTTAATCATATATATTAGATATTAATCTTACCTGATATTTATATTCTGTGTATTTCTAGCACGAGGCGACGTCTGAGTATAAACTTTTCTCCTATCTATTCCGAAATATTGTTCCGTTTTGTTTCACCTAGAATGTTGCGCGCCGAAAAATTGTAAAATTTTAATAGCGTTTTTTATATAGTTAATTAAAATTTTATAAAAAATCAATATATAATTATTACTGATTTAAAAAAATAAATAAAATATAAAGTAACAAATATGAAATAAAATAAAATAATTGCAGAATTAATAAAACATGTTAAATATATTCTTTTTTTAAATTATCTTTTAAATATAATTGGTTGAATCTCTCTCTTCGTAAAATATAGTACAGTTTACACATAGTTCTGTATAACGTGTATTTATTTGCAACATTTGAAAAAAGATATCGTCAAAACAATTCATTTTATATTACGCATGATCTTTTCGACTGGTCAAGAGGAAGTAGGTTAAATTATTCACCAACAAGCTTGAATTGTATTTTCCTGATTGTAATCGTTTTTTTTTTATTTGCAATATAATAATAGCAATAATAACAATAAAAATAATTAATAATAATAATAATAATAATTAATAATAATAATAATAATAATCAGAGCAATAATAATGGTGCCGACGATATAATTGTATGGATAGCCATTATAATATATTAGTACATGATACGCTAGGTACGCTGGTTATAGGCTTAGGTACAGAGGCTTCGTGCCCTCTTTTCTCCCAAACAAAGAAAGAAAAAGAAACAGAAAAGGATAAACATGGAATAGGTGGCCACAGTATAATTAGAAGGCATTTTATACGAAATTGAACGGATCGATTGATCGCCCCCGGATCGTTTTGCTCTCAGGGAGGTCCCGTCCTCGATCTTTCCGTAAATTATTCAACCGATCGTGTTGCCCCGACGTAAAATTAACGTCGCTTGTATATATATTGGCACACTCTATCTATTTATCCGGTACATGCACATTCAACGTGCTATGCTATGGCAATCGATTAAGGACGAGACGCGAAATTAATTATAATTAGCGTAGCAAGAATGCCGAAGAATGCCCCGTTACATCACGCGATCTACGTATTATAGTCATGTTTAAATAAAATAAAAATATTTGACATATGTATCTAATTATGCATCTAATTTTGTTTAAAATATTTAAATAAATTTGATAATACAAAAGCCACTATACACCACATATAAATACTACAAACAAATTAAATCTCTTAAATGCTACTGTCTATGACAAAAAAAAAAAAAAACATACAGATCACACAAAAACTCTTGATTTCAAACACATTGATTAAACACAAGTCGTATATATGGCGAGTGTACAGGCGAGAAATCATCACGCGCGCAACTAATTTTTTTTATAAATAAAATATATATTAAATGAAAAATTGTGTCAAAGAGGAAAAAATATAAATCCATTCGTTTTCACTAATGACTATAAAATAAACTTTAAAACTTTTCGAAATTATATGTGTATACATATATTGTATTATATATATATATTATTTCATTATAAATAATCTCTCTTCGTAATGATGTAAATTAATTACCAATTTGTGCGACAAATCAGGTTATTAAATTCAACAATTTCATTGTCAAATAATTAATGACGGCAATTAATTATTTAATTTGATTAAATTAATTAATCAGTCCGCTAAATAACGTATCGTTTTGGTGCGATTAAAAACGCGCTGAAAAAAATCAAGCCTCTAAATTAAAAGTGACGATGATCGCATCCGTTCTTTCAATAGCTGTTTTTTCCTTTTCCGTTTTCGATTATCTTTCATGTTTGTTATTCCCGACTCTCTTTTTCATCGATCTCACACACTCTCGCTATCTCTCACACTCTCTCTCTCTCTCTCTCTCTCTCTCTCTCGTTTTTGCTCACGCATTACAGTACAGTAAAGGGCGTGTTATAGAGTCTCCCTTTCTCTGCTATTTTTCTGTCATTTGTGGTTTTTTCTTTTTCTGCACGAGTACCTGCATCGGATTAATTAATTCGTAAAACTTAAAAATCTAATTAACTACAAAAAACGGAGAAAAATAATCTAACGCTCACAACACAGTGTTACATATGCTTGTACATGTGTATGCTTTGTTATATATATATATATATATATGTAATGTGTAGACCGTCGTTAATTAATGCGCGTGTTATGTCTTATTAGTGCTTTTCTTACTAGATTCGCTTAATACTCGCGTTCATATAGTTGGCATAATATACTCACAATAATGTTCACTCTCTAATAGTTAATAATAAACCATAAAAATAATTAATAAAATCGAAGTGTAAGATGGTAATGAACACTGATGATGAGACGACGACGACGACGATAATATGACGACAATGTGATAATATATATCTAATATATTCATATATAATTCATTCATGTGTGTATATATATATATTTATTATATATATATCATATAGTATCGCCCATTAAATATACTTTTATATTATTGATATATCTGCGCGTATATATATATATATTATATATAATATATAAATTTTTGTTTAAATTCATTTTTACTTACGGAGCTAAAATTATGTATATCATATATTTATATATGTAGCGGTTACATTGTCACATTTGAAAAGTACTTGTCTAGAACATAGGGATGTTGGCGTTTCACAGATTCGTTTCAGAGCGGAAAGAACACTATATAACGCGCCTAACGTCACTTTCTACTGACTCAGTTCGTCCATAAACGCCGACGCTCTTCTTTTTTTTTTAAGACTTATTTATTTATTTATTTTTTAATAATTCTCACCTGGATATAAGACTTATGTGTCATCGCGTTGCGCGCGATCAACGTTAAAGAAAAAAAAATTAGCGTAATATTACAAATTATAACCTTTATCGCATCATCGATTCTATCCAGCATTAACATAATAAATTAATTATTTACTTAAAAATGAAGTTATGAAAAAAAAACGTAATACAAGAAACACAAAACAGAAAGAACACCTGTTTCCTACTACTACTTTGTCCCCCTAATTCCCTAAATAAGAAAGCTATAGTCAAAACACGATAATGTATTATACCTCTCAAACTTATATGTATGTAATATATGTATGTCGTTTCGCGATTATTATATATTTACGAGCCTATTCGCGCGAACCTCTGAACGGGCTCTACTTGAGAAAATAAAATTTCAGTCGTTTAGAGAATGATATACAGCCGAGCTAGTAGTATCCACAAGAGCTCACTCACATCGATCGATTTCGATCGAACGTCACTTTGCTGCCCCGCGGCGGCGCGGTCAGAGTAAATCGTTCATTTCGTCATTTCGCCTTGTGTCGCGAGAGAACACTCGTTTGTAGGGAGTGTCGGAATTAGTCAAGAAGCGTATCTCTCCTTTGAGCATTTGAGTCTTTGTCCGCGTTTTATATGTAGTTTTTGTTTTGTTTTGTTTTTTTTTTTTTATTTTTTACTTGTCTCGGCGGAAATCGACCGATCACATTGCAATGTGTGCACGATGATTTGTTGTATCATAAGAAAGGCGTAAGCGCCTCTCACAAGGTCTGACTGATTCCTCGAGTGCAGAGGGTTACAACAAAAGCTATGTGTGTCAGTTCTGTCAAGCTTCAGTTTGTGCAAAACTTATATTCTATTACTTTATACACGAAGAAGCCGCGACTTTGCAATTGTGTGTTTACAAAAAAAAGGAAGAAGAAACACAAAACGGAAAAGTGATAACTTTGGGGGAAAGAGGGAGTGGAAGCTGAGATCGAGATATTTTTAAGGAAATCTTTGACTACATATGTTCTTCTATAATCTTTCTCTTTCTCTTACGACGATCTCAATTCGCGACTACGTAAAGTTTGCACTGTTCTGCGTCGTAAGAATGCGCGAGGACTTTCTTCACTTATCAAAAACACAAAAACAAACTGATAAATGCACAAACAATAAGTTTGAAAAGCCGCACAGTCGTCTCTCGTGTGGAAATACGATAAACTACATATATTCTATACGCGAGTAGAAGGGAGACCACTGTACTTTTTTTTCACACTTTTTTAATCGATAAAAATAATATCTTTTACAACACGTATGACTAGTATTATTATGATTATATAGAGAGATATTAAGATTGTGTGTGTAAAAATAATAAGAGGCTACATAACGCGAATTGCAAAGTTTCTTCGCTCCGTGGGAGACGTTCGAGACGCGCGTATAGAAAAATACGGCGACACACATACGTCAAGTTTTTTTCTGACGAAATGTGGGCAAAATCATGGTATCTATCCCCCCCCAGGAGATATTGCGACAACAACAATGTGCCGAAATCGTTTGAAATACTTTACGATATACACGCTCGAAGAACACCGAGAGTGAAATTTCACTGAAGAAGAAGAAGAAGAGTCACAGGAGGCATCCATCATGTTCGGGGGGTTCTTAAGGCCACTTCGTCGATCTAATTATCCCTATTTGGAAGATCGCGCGAGGAAACGAGTCTGCCGCGCGAGATCTTACGATTGCATTAAATATAGTACTTATGTATGCGCGCTCTCAACGTACGCGCATGTAACGTGTAATGTGTTTGTGTGTGTGTGTGTGTGTGTGTCTCGTGTGTACTGTGTATTTTGTCTCTTCCTCGGTGGGAGACAGGAAAGGATATGAAAAAGGAGAGAAAAACTCGAAGAGGGTGTACAATTAATCTCTCTACCCGGTTTCTAGAAATTGTGTTTGTGAATGCAATCACGTGGTCAGCACAAATGCAAGTGGACTTTCTTTTCACAACACATCTCGGTCTTTCTTTCTTTCTTTCTCTCTCACTCGCTCATTCTCTCTCTCTCTTTCTTTTTCTCACACGTTCCCTCTTTCTCACTCACTTATCTCCTCGTACGGATAAAAATATTAAGGCAAAATATTCATAACTTACACATAAAGGACGTTTGATTATGTTCGTTAGGTGTCTCTCTCTTTCTCTCTCTCTCTCTCTGTCTTCAAGAGAGTTTAGTTTATTATTAAAAATACTCGCCACTTTATATAGTTTATCATTTACAAGATTAGTAACTTAGCGCCTAAGTGTTAGCCTTATCGTTACTTAAATAGCGTTTCACGTCTTAAGAAAGTCACGGATTGGATGCGTCCGCTTTCTCGTTCGTCTTCAAGCTCCACAAATTCTTTTTTTTTTTTTTTTTTTTTCGTTTTTGTTGTTTTCTTTTTATTTCTCTCTACGTGCTCTCTCGTAGCGGTGCGCTCTGTTAGTTCGATCGTCCGTGAATATCGTAAAGCTCTTCCGCAGCGACGCGGATCAATGTGAAGACGCGATTCCTGATTAAGGTGAAAATCGCGTCGAAACATTTCCGCGCCAAAGTAACGAAACTCTCGCGCGAGTCTTGTCTTCTTTCGTTCGTGACGTCTCGAGAAACACACTTTCCGTCCTTCTGAAATCGCAACCGCAGCTCTTGTTTGTTCGTGCAGCTTTTTGCGAAGTTTCAGAGTCCGCTATCGCGCGTTATTTTCCGCGACCGGTCGGTCGATCTACGGTTAACCTTCATTGACCCTGTACGCTCGAGGTGGCTCAGTCGACCGGGGAAATTCGGGGCGACGTGTTTCTTTGTCGAAGACGAGCTCTCTCATCACGCGGGAAAAACGCGCGGCGTGCACGCGAGTTCAAAAGCAGCTCGACGTTCCTTTGAGCGGGAGTAACTAAAATTCTCCCTTTGCTCTTTGCTATGTCACAGATCATTGAAACTTTACGAGAGGGTGTATTTTCACACGCTTACGTAAACTCCGAGTTTCGGTGAAACTGCATCGCAAGGCTTTGCGGTATGAATCGGTGTACACACGCTGCACTGATTTTAAGATGAGAGATGCGGTGTTTTTAATCAGATATACATTTTCACGTTAATCTTAACAGCTCTTTTCACATTTGTGTTTTGTCGACTTCATTATTAATATATAGATTTTATTTAATAAATGTTTAAAATTGTGTGTGTGTGTGTAATTGTGTAAGAGAGAATTTTCAGCGAACTAAATCACAACCAATTCGGCCGATGTACAGGTGATATATCGTGTTTTGAATCCGATGGTATACGATTCGTTAATTAATATACAAAAAAATAAACGAGATCACAAAAAGAACGCGACTTTACACTAATGAAACAAAGAGAGGCTACAGCAGATCTCAATAAATGCAAAAATCCGCTAAAATCAATATCTCTATTAATAGAATAGATGAAATTGCGTATCCTAGTGACAGAATTTGATGAAATGGTGTAGAGTCGTTCAGTCTATTTAATCTGAGACCAATTTTCGAAAGAGACAAAACAATTTACAAAAACTTACAAACGATTAATTCTTATTCAAAAGTGATTTAGTTCACGTACTCTTTATATTTCTCTTTTTCGATTTAACATCATATGATTTATTAAAATTGTATATGTGTGTATATGTGTGTGTATGTACAAACTAAAACAAATAACACTACGAGTAAATAACTGATTACTTCTCTGTTCTCATTGCCTGTGTATTGTATAGAAAATTGACTAGTATAAATTTTTTTTTTCAAAGCATTGCAAAAGAATCACTCCCGTGTTGATATAAAATCGACGATCTCTGTAAAATTTAGATGAGAGGGAAAATTCGCGAGAGCCAGTTCCATACCATATCGTTATAATACCGTTATAATACCATATTGACGAAATTCGGTCTTGTCCGAGATGATCGTTCAATTCACCTCGTCCGCATATACTCTTGGCGATCAGAAAATCAGTGTCCGTACATATTGGGATATCACACACTGATATCGAATATCGAACGCATTGTTAAGTCCTAGCTTCCGCGCTTAATTCTCAGTCATTTTTCCGAGATATCGTCGAGCTCGAGAAAGAGCTGAGAAAATTTTTTGCGGCACTCCCTACATTTTTAAGGACTCGAGATAAAATCGATCGTCGATCATGTTTAAATGTGTGTGAAAATGAGTGAGATTTATTACACGCGCGGGAAACTTAATTCAGTTATAAGTAAAGTCAAGATCAACAGTATACGTTATCACAAAGTCACTTCCCAGTTTCTCTCTCGCTTTTTTTTTTTCGCGGTGCGCACCAAGTACTCGAACACATTGCGACTTATGTTTCAGAAGATTTTTCTTTTTCTCTCTCATTTTCTTTAGAAGCACCGACTAAGTTAGATCGATATATACCGACGTATCGTTTATTTATTTTTGTTTTCGAACTTCGGTCTACATATACGATTAGAATACGATCGAAAAATATGTGCGAATTGATATCGAGAAGATTTGTTTTTTTTTTTGTTTTTTTTTTTTTTTTACATTGATCCCTCGTAAGTTGCAACTGCGATCGATCTTACGAAGTCATCGGTCGTTTGTCGTTCGATCATTTTAACGCGATTTTTTTCCCTTGGAAAAAAGGATTTTGTTTGATCCTTTCGAAGCGTAATGTTTTTCGACATCGAGCAAATTTTTCAGGTCACAGTCGGAAAGAACGCGATATACGATTTGTAGTCCTTGCGTGGCAAATGGATTATTATTGGCTACCGGACGTAGTATATCGCGACGACGATAAGTACAGTGGTACATTCCGTACTCGTCCATACTCGAGTTAATACTTTTTTCTTGTTTTTTTTTGTTTTTTGTTTTTTTTAGAAGACACAAGATTTCGATCACGCACATTTTCCGCACTCATTCGGTAATCAGATTCTCTTGTTCATCTCTCCCATACATTTCTCGTTTTTTTGTCTCTCGTGAAAAAAAAAGCGGATTACCGCGTGTTAATTCTCAATTTTTCAACAAGCTTTCCCGTGTGAAAAATAATAAATAACAGTAGAGCGGAGCTTTTATACACACGTCTATAATACCGCGCAAGTAAATCCTACAAAAACAAAAGGTATAGAATACAGAAGAGTACCACTATATAAATCTCCGTGCTTGTCATGTGTGCGCGTAAAACACTCGTACATGTATATAGTATATATTGCACATTCATCTCGTTACAGACAACGCTGCGCTTAAAATTGGTTCCGTTACTATCATATACAAATATATAGATACGAATCACAAGGGGGAGGGGGCGGGACTTACGGGCCCAGAATAGCTTCGTACAATCACTAGAAATTAAAACTGTGTCGCGGATTAACACGTTTTTTTTTCTGTTACTCTCAGTTTTTTGTTACCCTGCGTGAACTTATGGATTCGTTCGCGATAAATTGCAAAACACAAAAGCGCTGTTAAAAATGCATTTTCTATCTATTCTCTCTCTTTCTCTCTCTCGTGAGATCCAGATTATCAAAGTTGAATCATACTTTTGCGTCGTTGATAATATACTAAATTGATCTTTCCCGTGGTATATCGGATTTTTAAACATTAGTTAACAGCGAGGAACAACAAGACAACCGGAAACAAGAAAAACTCCTCTTTCGTCCGTCCAGAAAGAAGGCGACTGTACTGGATAAATTGGCGACGTCGCCGCAATTCATCCCTCTCACACGATCGAACACACAATCGCGATAAGATACGCACTCGATATTCTCCTCTCGAAACTCTCGAGGCCGCCAAGAACACAGAGAGAATCGCTGTAGGCGAGATTTGTGCAGATCAGCGACGAGAGAGAAGCTACTACTAGATGAAAGCCCTGCGAAAAGTTGTGAAAAAGCAGCTTCGTTTTTTCTTCGTTCGTGATCGCGCAACACAGGGATCGGCACGTGGCCGGCCTCGAAGATACACTTCTCGAATTTATTCTAACACTTTGACGGATCTGGTCCGTGAGAGACGCGTGTCTCTCAACCAGGCTGATACTTTTAACAGAGAGAAATAACCTACGATTATCTTTCGAAAAGGAAACCGAAGGAAAATGTGACAAAAAGTGATCTCCAGAAGAAGCGCGCGAGAAACTGAGCGAAGATGTAGACAGTCACTTCAGTGATGCTTTCTATGTTTTTTTTTGTTTTTTTGTCTCAAGAAGATTCCTGACCGCGAAACCGAAGTTAACCGTCTATAACCCAGGCAGCGTCTCTATGAACAATAAGTTTTTCAACGTATTTTGTTTATACATATATTGTACATTTCATTAAGTTTATAAATATTGTTTACACTTAATTTGATTGTGGTAATATCATATTGCTAAATTTTCCGTCAAAGGATAACGTTCTACATTATACGTATATAGTTACAGAGGGTTATAGAAGGTTAATCATCGAACGTGTTCCGCTTGAATCTTTTTTAGTGATCGCGTTATTCTTACAGTCTTTCTGTAAAACTATACAACGTTTTTGTTTTTTGTTTTTACGCGATTTGTGCTCTATCGACAACTTCAGGATCGGTTTTATCGAATTGTGTGTGTAGAAAAAATTCAATTACATACATCGACAATCGGAAATATCGCCGGGTGCGTCTCGCACGAGACGTGTGGCCGATATCCCCCGCTCGGAAGGAGTATAAGAAAATAAGCAAAGTCGCGGCGGCTTTTTGTTTTTGTACAGCGCTTCGGAGGTAGGCAAAGCGTTGTTTCGTGTGAGAATTACGCAATACGTAGACACCCTCGCTATATATCTCTTCGCTCCGCAGTTAATTCTATAAACTAGCCGGCTTCTTTTTTTTTTTTTGTTTATACTTAACGATTACGAAGAGCTTAAATAGCGCCATTTCACAAGTGTAGTAGCAAAGTGAAAATATATAGTATTTTGTTTTTTTGCATATACTGTGGACACACACGAAAACGCGCAGCAACGGTGATCAGTATTTAACAGTAATGATGGTCTACAAGCAGCAGTACAGTTTATAGCGATATAATATAGCAATAGCCGTAACAATAGTAATAGTAGTAGTACAATAAATATAGTAATAAATTGGTGACACACATTAGTATAACACAGCAGCGACAGTAATACCGATCAATAAGTATATAATAGTGGTGTTAATAACAATTATAGAGACGATAATATATGTATATAGTAACGTTTCAATTCCGCGATACGATACAACTATATGTATGTGTGTGTATACATATATATATATGTATATATATATTGGTGAACTTTTTTGTGTGAGATCGCGAAGAAAAATCCTCCGGAGAGGAGAAAAGCAAGAGACAGACAAACACACTCCGTCATTCCGATATTTTTTCACCCGATATGCTCGAAAATTATTTTATATAGAAATATGTATATGTACACGGAAATATATATATTTTATCTTACTTTCAGAACTTTCGTGTTTACACACAAATACACGTCGTTTTTTTTTTTTTTATGTTAACGATAATTGTGTTTCTAAGTTTTTTTTTTCGAGAAAAAAGAAATGTTGAAAAACCCCTGCGTTGAAATATTATGTATGGCATTGTTTCGTACTTTTAACAACGAGTGTCAAACCTGAGAAAATTCCGATGTCACGATAAAAACGTTTCCTACGTGTAGTTAAATCTGAAATATATATATATATATCATCGGCAACTCGAAAGAGGGAAGAAAATGCGATTTGCAATTGACACAAATTGACAGTCCGATATATGTATGTGTGTATAATCGCTGAGAAGAAGTCGAGATGAAAAAAACACAAAAATGGAAAATACGAGCGAAAGTGTTGGTATCGTGCGACCGTTTTTTTACACGTTTTATGACTTTTTTTTACAAACGGTGCCGACGTCAATCGATATTATTGCGGAATAATTTTGTGTGTGGACACACGTTTTGTTTCTCTCGATACCAACGCGTATCGATTACACGCGCGACAAAATTATCGCGCAATATTACGGATCGTCGCGCGGACTGCTTGTTTTTTCTTCATCCCGCATGAGATGCAAATTCTGCACGTGTGCAGAAACACGCGAGAAACATCACTTCCGGACAATTATTGTCGGTAACGGTATTACATAGATCGTTATTTCTCCTTTTTATGAGATCCGGTTATTACGCGCAGATTGGCAAGACTTCGGTTAGTAATTAATTGGCGTCGATCGGGCGCATGTCTGTCGTGTTTAATATTAAATTCGATCAGTCGCGCGCAATATTGCCTCCGAAGCGGATTTTGTGCCAGTTTTCGGAAAGTAAATTACCGCGTTTAGAAATTCACGTTAAATTACATAGACAGCCATTGGAGTTACATAAACTGTTTTTTTTTCTTCTTTTAAATTAGACAGTCATTATTGCTAACATTATTATTAGTTTAATATTAAAATATTATATTAGCCTTTTAGTGTTTTTTTTTTTTTTTTTAATATATTTATTACTGAGAGTCACGATAGAGATATATCTTCGATCGAAAACGAGCGCTTCCGCAAGATTACTTCTTATCAAGATTTACTAATAAGCTTTTTAGTTCTTTTTGTGGATGCGCAACGAGACTCGCCTTGAATAACGCTTGTACGGGCACTTATAGATTGCATCGAGATTGTTATATATTGTGGAACACAAAGTCTAATTTTATTGAGGAAAGTAAATACTAAGCGTTAAATAACTAGAATTGATGCGATTAGTTAGTATTGTTTTAACGATGTCGAATACATATAAAATATGCGTATAGAGTCGATATCTCATCTATAATAATAATTGAATAAATAATTAGTAACGCGGAATATATATGTATGTATATACTGAGGAAGATTCTCTTGTTTTAACATGAAACGGCGACTCGTAGAAGATGTTGTGCATCGAAGCGTTCGCGATTTCTGTCACAATCTCGCGTTTAACCGTCATGTTAAAACACACATTGTCGATTTCCCTCCATAAAGGCTACGAGAGATTACGTAAAATCTTGTCTATATATAAACAACACTTAACAATTAATACACAAAATTAAAACTGTAACGTGCACATACAACACTAGAACGATAATACAATTATTCGTGATACTATCATCGATAACATCTTATTGCATTGAAGAGAAAGCCTCGCGGAATACACCGAGCTTGTGAAATAAAAAAGTCGATTATTCAGCCGTTTAGATCCGAAATGGATTAATTAGGGTCATTTCGCGGAGAACGTGAAGCGTTTCTTAGAAAATAACATTCTCGAGAATCTTCACGCATTTTTCTTTTTTTTTTTTTTCTTTAGATAAACGATGATTTCTTACGTCGATATGGATGTTTTTTTTTTTTTTGTCATATTCTTACGATTATTTATAATTTACAATTTCCTTATATGATTTTTAAAAAGCAAGACATTCAGGCATTTTTCTTCTAACTTCTTTATAAAAATAAATTTGAGCGTTCAAAATCATCGATAAGAAACCAGAACAAGATCACACGTGAATGCACAGCTTAACGATCTCGGAACAAGTATCTTAATTCACTCGAAGAGCTCGCATCTTTGCGCGAACGGAAGCCTTAAAAAATCATCTACAGATCGTCAAAAATAGTTGAAAATAAAAAACTTTTTGTCTCTTCTAATTCAGCGCCTAATAAAACCAAGCAGCCTGATCTCGACCGATTAGTCACAGAAGAGAAGAATAGCTTAAAAAACAATTTAAAAGTAATTCATTTCCTTAAAAAGAGAATATATGTAATTTCTACGCCCCCAAATATATAAATATTTTCTGATTACCATTAAAATTTATTAACCGCTACAATATCCTATCACGATTTTAGTACATTTTCAGAGAGTTGATAATTAATTCTTAATATCACGTCACATTTCTTTTTTAATTAATACGTATCGTGTTGAATTTCGGGTTTCTTTTCGGGTCTTCGACGGCGCGAAACGAGTTGTTGTCTCGTTCGACATGATGTCTCGATCGATGCAAAGTCCTTTTGAAATAACGGCGCGAAATATTGCCATTGAAAAGCAATAGATCAACTACGGAGCCACGCTCTGCGCACCGTCCAACATATACGTACGTATTGTGATCGTTTTTTCTTTGAAGGAACAGGAGAGAGATCACCTGGCACAAGAGACGAACAACAATCTCTTCCCGATTATTGCGAGCGAAAACGAAAGCCATTCGCATTACACAAAGCCGTTCTCGAACTAAACTGCGAGATAAAACCAGGATGATTTCCCGTCGCACTTCGTCCTGAAAGCGTGCGAGAGAAGTGAACGTGTGGGAGAGAAACCGGAGAAATATATCGAGGCAATCAAGGCAGATGCGGCAGAGACACAATGGCGACAAAAAACTACGAGACGCGACAACTATAACAAAGCGTTATATTATAAAATTACGATATATACATATATAGAGCGATTATAGATATACACGTATAGCATAAATGTAACGTTTATTACGGTAGAAAAATAAGTATGAACGCGCGCGCGCTTACGGGCTAAAAGATGGCATGTGTAACACACTCGATAATTTTGCGGACTATTCTTATTACACCTTCGGGAACGACAGCCTGGAGTTCTTCTGTTTTTCTTTCGAGAGAGGAATCAGACACCCGACATCCAGTGTCCCGGTTATAATACGAACAAAACGAGGTATAAAGAGAGGAAAGTGAGGGAAACGGGCAAAGAGTACCGTCTCAATTCTATAAAAAAATCGATGAAGTTTTGTGTCTCGTGCAAACGCAATATCGCTAATAACGAAAGAGACGAGAGACTCTCTCAGCCTCGCGAGCGGAGTCTAAGATCCTTAGCTAATTAAACTAGGATGCTGGAAACGCGCACGTTGCGTTACAACGCACACATACACACACGCGCGCACGGGATGTTTGATAAAACCCTTACCACCGGTTTCAGGTACGTCGAAACACAGCAGACTACACACTACACAGCGAAAAACGTGGAGTCGCAAAACTTGGAACGTGGAGAAGACAAAATCATCAGCAGAAGTCGTCAGAAGTGCTAATCGGAGCTTAGCATCTAAACGTATTTGTTTGGTGCGCGTGAATAAAATATTACGCCTGAAAGCGCGTATTTATCTAAAATCAACGCAAACAAAAAAAAAAAAAAAAAAGAA
>QVOA01008088.1:0-40420 GCA_014825685.1 Pseudomyrmex cubaensis | reverse complement strand
TTTTTTTTTTTTTTTTTTTTTTTTTGACACATTGAGAAAATTGTATGAGTATTGATGTAAGAAAAATCAAGTTGACAGTTCGTAAAGTAGTCGTCGTCGTCGTCGTATAAAACAGATGGAAATAATCGATGTTTCGGAGAACATCGAGTATAAACTGTTTTCGATAATAACAGAATAAAACGCGATGCGGTCTGAAGCGCAGCGCGTTAATTAATCAAACACGCAATAATAATACAATAATAACAACAGTAACAAGCCAACAATAATAAATCGCAGTGCGCGTTATACACACACACATGTAAGTAAACGTTGCCGCCGTTCCACTCGCGCACACAGTCGTGTTTTAGGAGACGAATCCGAAGTTCTGATTTCGGCGAGCATTTCATCTCTCATTTTCAATGAATAAACGTGAAAACAAAAAAACAAAAAATTATCTTTATACCGGTTGTCGTATTTTCATCACCAAATAAACGATGACAAAGTAATCTCATCGTTGTCAGTCATTAACTTTGATTGATGCACATATTATGCATTCTGTGTCAGGGAAAATGGCATCAATCAATCAATCAATCAATCAATAAACACATAAGCATTGCACTGTTATGACATCAAAATTTGTGAGCTCCTAATTACACCGGTTTTTTAAATTCCCGATTATTTCTTTCTATGCGAATTTTGCTTCGTCCGAAAGATAAACCGAAAGCCCCGACGTTGGTGACCTTCTCGATCGATTTTTGAAAGCTGCGTTATAATCACGCAAGTGAGTTGCGGAAAACACGGTGTCTTTCTCTTTCTTTTTTTATTTTTTTTTTTTGTACTAGTTTTGGACCTTGCGCTGTTTGTACCATTTGCAATTAAAAAACTTCTTTCTTTTCGAAACACGAGAAGACGGAAACGTGCTCATTCGATGGTTTTAAGCTCGGCAGATGTGGCTTGCAGCAATCGGTGATGATCGATGCCAGCTGATCGATGTGAGAGAAAAAAGAAGGGACAGCGCAATTACATGCTCGGCTGACCTCGGCTACGTCGGCCGAATTTGTAATCGCGATCAGTACGACGTTTAAGGTCGCCATTTATCGTCACGGTTATCGATGTACGTGTTCATGTGTATATGTGTATATGTGTATTTTAACGGTGCAGAACGCGATCGGCGAACCTAATCTAGCGGAGGCTTACGTTTCTCATTCGTTGCGTGAGCCATGGTCGCGTTTCACGAGCAGTTTTCCCGTTCCCGAACCGCGCGCCCGTAATTACTCACGGCGTAATCGCACATCGAGCGCGAGATAAAAAAAAAAAAAGAAAGAAAAAAAATATTTGTATGTGTGTGTGTGAAAGAGAGACAGAGAGACAGAGAGAGAGAGAGAGAAAACGCGGTGATAAAATAAAAGCAGGTTGTAGAAAGAATTGCAAGAAGGAACACGAAGAGAGATGTAGGTACTAAAATTGACACAAAATAGACACACGTTGTGTGTCCTACAGCAAAGTTGATGATGTCAACTTTTCTTCAACGTAAGAAGGTTGTTATCCTCGACAGATCTGTTGAATTTCGATAGTCAATATGTAAAAAAGTAAAATCCAAACATTGCAAGTTTATTTAACGAATAAATCACGCATAATTTATGGTTATTTTTATCCGGGAAATTAGTAGTAAAGAGACACGGAAGGAAATAACAAAGCACGTATCTACTTTTCATCAATTTTGAAGTACCGCGTTCGCGGAATTGGTCAGAGCGAAAGATCAAAGAAAAAAACAGTCTACAAGAGGATATATGGACAGACAGATCGATAAGAAAGCCAAAGAGCGCGCGCAAAAATCGCTTGCAAGCGCGATAAGTTTGCGAACGATTTGAGAGATGAGAGTGAGAGGAGAAGAGACGACGATTTGTTTTTTTTTTCTTTTTTTCTTCAGGGAAACGACGCGCGACGATGCCCCCGACGTTGAGAGCCTTAAGAGACGTTTGTAAAAATACGTAGAAAAGATAAACGCGGCGGCGTGCGTCGCTCGCGCGCGCACAAGAGGAGATCGGCAGATTGCGCAGGGAGGGTTGTTGTTGGGGGGGTTGCTTGGTTGATTGATTAGTGGGTGAAAAACGACAGTTGCTGATTCACATCGATTATCATACACCATCGTACGAGAGATCGACCGGTGGTCTGTGGTGCGACGGTGCGAGGTAGGACGGCGGCGAGGTCGTGGTAGGCGCCGCACCAGCCGTGCCGACGTAACCGGGATAATTGGCGCTTGGCGCGTGTATACCCGCAGGTGGCGCCGGGTAAGCGTCAAACGAGCTCGAGTACGAACCGTTGTACGCGTAATTCCCCGCCATTGGATGTACGGACGGATGTATACCGCCCATGCCGCTCATTCCGCCGATCGAATGATACGAACGCGCCTGCATCGCCAAAGTGGAGGCCTCAAGACCGGTGAACAAATAACTATTGGTCGAGCTCATCGGCACCGGATAATGTGGACCCGGTATGATGTTCGGGTATGAGTTACCGGGGTGCGTCGAATGGTTCATACTAGGTGTGTAGTTGCTGGACGCGAGGTTCTCCACCGTATAGGACTTGCTATGTTGCTGCTGTTGTTGTTGCTGCTGCTGTTGATGTTGCTGCTGCTGTTGCTGGGACTCCTGATGACGACCATTCATTCCGTAAAGACCCTGGTAACCGGTGTCGTTAGGCGAATGATGCAGCGAGCTGGGATAGATTCCGCCGCCCGGCGGTAATGGCGGGCTGTAATTGGTCATACCGCTCGGTCCGCTCGACATACTGCCAAAACCAGACATGTAGGATTGATGATGGGCGTCCATTTTCTCCGATAAACTGTCGTCGCCAGGCATACCCGGATGCGGGTGCTGCAAACGCTGATTGCCGCCGTCGGCTATACTCGGGATCTGGTCCACGAGGGATTCCAGATCGCTCAGACTCTTGGACGCCACATCCTGGCCGGAGTTCCGCTTGATTCCGTACTGTTCGTGCGGGTGATGCGGAGACATGGACGTGTGAGTGGGCGTGTGCGGATGCGGTGGCGTCTGATGCGAGTGATGGGAGTGGTCGTCGGCGGTCTGGCTGAGCGGCGTCGACGTAGTCTGGTGCGGGTGCGGTTGATGCGTCTCTGGCGTCTGATCGTGATAGCCCATATAGTAACTGTTGTGCGACGGAGTACCGGGGCTGCCGTGGTGACCGGTCGAATCGGGTCCACCGGCCGGATTGTACTGACGATGGTCGTTGCTCATGTTCTGTTGCGACATAGTAGTAGGCGGTTCAAAGTCCGGATGTTCGACGCTGGGCGATGTGAGCGGCGACGGTTCCAAATTGTTTTCCGACGAGATCGCGGTATTGATCTCTGACGACAGGTCCGAATGCGTAAACGATAGCGACATAGATTTGGGACTCTGACTGTAGTGCTGCAGATGCACCGGACTCTGCTTCGCGCTCATGTTGTACGGACTGTCGTTCATGCCCTGACCGAAGTAGCCATCGTTCATCGGCGGCGGCTGAGAATACGGCGCCATATGCGGGAACGTTTTCGGCGGTGACATTAGCGGCGGTGAGAAGCAATTCGTTACGGCGTTCCCATAGCCGTCGTTCAGATGACCCATCGCCTGATGGTGATGCTGCTGTTGTTGCTGCTCTCTCTCGCGATTCTCCCGTTCCAGCTGCTTCTGCTGCTGGTGTATTTTCTTAGGACGTCCGCGGCGTTTCTTGATGACCTCACCGTTTGCGTCCAGTTTTTCGGGATCCGGCGGCGGCTGATCCTCCGGATTCTTGATTTTCTTTGGCCGGCCGCGCTTCTTCTTGCCCGGTATTAAGCCAGTTTCCTGCTTCACACCCGTGCCATTGATCTCCGTGATGCGATTTTCACCGTCCGGTAGATCGTCGTACACCGGCTTCTTATCTTCAATAGCCTCATGTTCCTTCTTCTTGAGCTTCGAATCCGCAAACACGATATCCGATTCATCGAGATGCGAGATCGTGCCGTTCAGATAATCACGGAACTTCTTCAGAGCCGCGTAATATGGCACCTTGTCGGCAGCCCGTGGCAACTGGGCACACCTCGCACTGCTCGAAGGCATCACCCACATGTACTGTAAACGCAACATCAAAAGTTAAGAAGTTTGCTTAGAAAATTAAACATCAAAATTGACGATTTTATCAAGAAAAAAATGTCTTTGCAAACACGACGTAAAGATATTTCAACAACTTAGCAGATTTTTTAAAACTATTGAAAATTTCCAAAAAAAAAAAGATCGAATTTTACCGTATTTGTGCCCTCAACGAGGTTAGGCTGTCTTCCAAATCCAAACTCCTTTTTCCCCGAGAACACCTCGTAGATAAGTTTGCCGTTAAAAACGGCGATTTTTGGCTTATATTTCCGCAACTTCTCGAGTAAGATGTGACTACCTGTAAAACAAAAGAAACGATTGTTGCGACGTTCTTACGATTGATTGCAGTGTAGTTAATATTCTTGTTGAGATTACACGGATTACCGCTAGAATGTGCTTGGCTTCCGGTTTTATATATTAGTTTTGATTAGTCCATTAGTCATTTATAGTCACGTGATTGACAACTCACGAGGAGATAAAATCGAGGAGATTTGAAGTAATTTTTTCCCCGCATAGTAATATCAGAGAAATTGTTTTCTTACGAATTCAAAACAGTTGTATTCGACAGACCTATCATTTTCGACACTTTACGGATTTGTGTTACGTAAGTGACTGCCGCTGTTTGTGCGCTTTTCCGAACTGCGCGCAGCGTACCGGTGGTTATAACGCAATAAACGTATCGGCGAAAACCTTAAATATTGCCGCAACCGATGCGGTAATTTCATTCGGAGCAGCGAGTGAAGCAGAACACCATCGCTCGCCGTGTGTTCGCTTTATGCGCTCCCGCAGGTTTCCATATTAATTTATCGAGTACCTTATATCGGAGAAAGAGTGCGGCATTGACTATATATTTCTCGATCCTAAAATGCTCCGAATATCTTATTAATATTACTGGCAAATTATCAATGAGAAGTCGCGATTTGAAAAGAATCGAGAAATTGGCACGAGCGATTATAGTTGATCGTATTATTATTCTTGTTTGCTTTTAATAAACAAGACATGAGACACTTTTACAGACAGCCAGTGAATTTCGTCTTTCAGAAATGGTGTCGTATAATTTTTTTGCGAGAAACGAGAGCAAAAGATGAGGGAAAAAAAGCAATATAATGAACCTAGTAACATTACAGATAGAGAAATCGAAGCAAGCATCGAAATATGGGAAAGTGACAATAATTCGCTTGGGTAATCAAGCAAAACATATACTTTCGTGTATGTATATGTTATAAAATCGAGCTATCGTATCGCGACGCTTATCATCGTAGGCGAAGTTAAGATTAAAAGATCACTCTCTTGGAATGTGCGATTTAAAAAAAAAAGAAAAAAAAACTAGAGCTATTAATACCGCTGCGAACTTACGTACGAGGCTTTTATCTCACAGAATGTGAAGAATTGCATCACTCCAAACGAGTCCGTGATTCTCGATTCGTGATTACAATGTGTCTCCGCAATTCTTTCAGCGAGTTTCAACGATCCTCTGCGATTCTCCACGAGTGAGATCAGAACGATTGCACGCGTCTCTTTATTTTCTCCCACATCGTTCGAAAAATTCAAACAGTTCAGACAATGCGAAGCGCGACATTTTTTATCAAAGGGGTCTACACGACTTTCGACAAGGCGGAGAGCGCGACCGCGTTGCGATGAATAAGCGCCTTTATAGCGGGACGCGAACACACAGTTGGCATCACTGTTCCCGCGTCCCGCTTAGTTGGCGCGTGGTATAGCGTGTCCGTTGTTCCGTCTGAGCACCACAGCACCGGTATCGCGTTTAAGTCGTTAACTAAATAAATTTCGTTAACTAGTGCACGCCAATGGATTCTATTTCGCGATCAGAGAAGGAAGATTGGAATCCGACGCTAAATGACAACCATCATCACTACGGTAAACTCGCTTCTCTCGATCGCGATCTACGAAGACACACGCACGGTATGTACCCATGTTTTAACGATGACTGTAACAGGGATGAATTTTGAACAAATGGCGTCGATGGAAATTTGTTCACGATACGTTCTCGCCAACTGTTCTACGAGCAACGTCCCCCTCTCGTGTTTCCCGAAAGAACGAGACCGTCGCAATTGACGGAATGTGTTTCACAGAGACGTGTATTATCGTTCGACAAATTTCAGAGCAAAATCGATAAATAAATTTTGTCAGCGAGATACGACTGAGAGAACAGCAGAAAAACAATTGCCAAATACGAAACATTTATTTCGGCTCGAGACGTGCTATCTTTTGTTTTAAGACACTGTTGAACTCGCTTTCGATCTACTTCCTACATACACTAGGAACAAACTAACCTACATACACATTAGTAATGCAATTTATTTTATTTATATTTTTTTTTTTTTTCAATGTCTAATTGTGTAATTGCATTTATTTATTCTTTTTATTAGGGAAAGCATATTATATGATCAAACATTCTATGACGTCTTTTTAACGTGTGTGTGTGTGTTGTAATGTGTGCGATAAATGTAAGAAGTTATTTGTTTATTAACCGGTGTTCTCGATTTTTTACTGCGTACCGTTTTTTTCTATCGTATTAGCATAAGTAAACCGCTTCGAAGTGAAAGAAAATCGGCGAACATGGACGACGCTTCGAAAACATACGAGCGTCGTATCTTCAGTCGTACGACGCGACACAATCGGTGTCTGTCTTATCTTGGCTGCGTTCAGTTGAGGAGCTCCTTCGTGAGAATTTCGGAGCACGTTTGTTGATTCGACAATACTGACACGCACGCCACGCATCCGACGGTGCGATTTCGTAATGTCACTAGTGAAATCAATTCACACACAAATCACATGGATATTCGATGTTGTACAATTCACTCTCCCATCGTGCGGTTAGTAGAGTTTTTTTTTGTTGAACTTTGGCCCGACACACATCGCACCGAAATACTCATTCCAATTATTTTATTTTTTTTTTTTTTTTTTTCACTACACTGAATCTAGACTCTGTTGCACACTTGTCTGAATAATATTTATTTTAATTTGTTTTTAAACACTTGTTATTTATTTGAGCGAGATTTTTTTTTAAGTGTGTTTTTGATCTCGGATCGAAAGAAATATGGCTTTGAGTCACGATGCACGAACCATATAGACGCGAGAATGTCCTATGTCGAACTTCGGAAATGAAGAAGAAGACATACACAACCATCGGGCTATGTTGTGAGTTCTTATAGAGATATAGGTACTACTACTACGCCACCGGGTGGCGCGACTGAATCGTTCGCGGTCCACGCTTAATGCAACACACAGCACCCAAAAAAGTGACCGATAGGAATTTAAGCGAACCAATCATTGTCGAGATCGCGGTTGCGACAGGCAAGAACGTGGGGTTGCGATAGGTCGACACACACTGTCTCTGTGTTGCACAAGTTCGACTGCCTATGATTACAGCTCGACCAAAGTTCTGCTGTCTAAGTTTCTCTGTATCGCTACACCAGCAACGATAAACGTTACGATTAAAACGTTCTCCCAACGCAAAAAGAAGAAAGATGATTAGAGCACACATATACACATGCAACATTGTTACATTTTGCGCTCAACAGTCTTCAGAATTTAGCGATATCATGAAATATTACTAGATGAGATTTTATCAGGACAGATGCAGTTTCTGAAATTTAAAAGATATGCAAAAATATTCTTAAAAATCCAAAACCGCGATAGATTGAAGCTTTAAATATTTACACAATCGTATATATGTTTTAATAATTTGACCACATATTACAAAAAAAAAAGGTTGCGAAATTTTTTTTGCAGTCAATATTATATATATTTATAATTCACTAATAATGTTTAAAATACGATTATAGTGAGAATGACGAGATTAAATTTGTTCTCGCGAATTTTAATTGAGATAAAATATTCCATTGTACTTTTTCGTATTATGTAAAATATAAATTGTACGATAAAATATTATATAACATTGAGTGTGTAATTCAAAATTCAAATTAATTTTTCCGCGAAGCTCGTAGAAAACGCGATACCCGGTTTATGCGATAATTTATTTTTGTCTGAGATTTTTTTTTTTTTTAATTATCTCATTTCGGAGAACCCTGGGGAACTGACCTTCTTTAATTTCCTTTCTTGTAAGATCCGCGCTGCCTTTCGTCGCACGTGCTACCATATTTGTGAAGCCGATGCCGAGGCCCAAAAGCTTGTAATCGTCGTCCGCTGTCAATGGTTCGGGCGTGAGACCACTTAGGTGTAGACATTTCCCTGTGAAAAAGCGAAGAATAATAAAAACTCTTACTTAACTGCATAAATTAATAGCGCGGCAACACAATAGCCACTTTTTGCGATTATAATGAACTTCGTTTATTTCAGAGCGAAAGTAACACGACGCGCATACATTTTTTAATCACTCCCATCAGCTGTAATTTAAAATATACGAGCAAACCTACAATTTTTAAACAGGATATTAAGCTAAACACGCTTTTCTTTTTATTTTTTACGTCTTCGGATATAATTTTAACCGTATAATAAAAAAGTTGAAAGGATAAAATTATTATCGCGCACGTTACACGCGCACACGTTACATGCATCATCGAAGCGCACCGTAGCGACTTTTTAAAAATTTTAATAGCTTCGACATTCCCCTCCCTCCCTCCCTCCCTGCAATATTACGAGATCCATTTTTTAATTTTAATTGCGTAATGTTAAGCAGTAAATTGCTTACTTGCGGCGCCATTATAACGAAACGTATAATTGCAGTCGTCGCGTGAACGGCCAAATGACTTCGCAAAGCTATTGTTCCGCGCGAAATACTCCGTATTTTGTTAATAGGCCGCGCACGACTATTTATATCCCATTAAATAAACGATCTAAATTTTCTGATAGGCATAATAAAGCCTCCCGCCCGGTGAGAATCTCTCGCGCGGAGATAATGGAATTGTTAGAACAGAAGCGCAGCGTGTCTATTGTAATAGAAATGACAACCATTGTTGTTTTCATTGTCGATGCTTCGCGCCGGTATCGTTTTGCCCGGGATTACTATAAAATCATCGTTCTGAAGTTTATTCATCGGAGATTTGCATTAATTTCAGAGGTTGCATTTTCGATTCGGGAGATAAAATCATTTCCAATCGTTCTCCATCTATCTCTCCCCCCCCCCTTTTTTTTTGATCGCACAAAAATCTTCATTTCATCATCGATCTGATAACTCAATTTCGTTTATTTAATTTCTCAAATAACCGATTTAATTACGTCACTCCGATAAGATGGCAGTTTCTAAGTGTTTCAGATATTGATTAAGCGTCCCGTTTTCTATTATCAATTTAACGTTTTCTATTATTATCGTTTTCCATGCGTGATAACAGACGCGGGTCGATTCCCGATGTGTATTGAAAGGAATCTTATATATATCATCTAATTCATCAGCGCGAACACACAAAGGGGAGTGGAGGAGAACAAGAAAAAATTCTCGCGCGTTTAATGAAGACATATAAATAAATCTTTCAGATGAGCACGCGGCGGCTGATCGCTTGAATGTTATAGCAGCGACGTGCGTCAATTAGCATCGCGAATCGCAAATTTCCATTGTATAAATAATAAATAGCGCGTATAAATAGCATACAAACAGCGGTGAATCGTATGGACGACAACACAATTCGTTCTAAATATTGACGTATGAATGTCTGGCAAACAAGCGCGGCGATAGTTTATTTCGTTTCGCGAAAAGTAAACACGCACGGGCGCTTAACAGGCGACGCTTAAAAGGCACTCGTGCCGATTTTCCCGCGATTATGCGAATCGGCGATGCGTGCGGAAAATTCAAACGATCGTTTTTACATACCCGGACGAACGAACGGGTGAGCGAGCGCGCGGGTTGTTGTTAAGTAATCCCTCGGGTAGTTTTGCTTTTCGGGCGTATTTTCCGCGAAACTGCACGCGGTAATTTGGCGGCTAAACCCTGCCACGCGGCTCTCTTCGGCCCGGGCACAAGTTACAAAAGCGAAATCGGCGGAAAAGGATTAAACAGTTTGAACTGGCGGTGGTGTCGAACGATTCTTTTCTACTTACGCCGTACAAAGTTGAATCGCGTAGCCTTGTTGTTCCGTTCCCTCACGCGCGATCAGAAACAACAATGCGCGCTCTTGTGGAAGTTCGGTCAGTAATTATGCAAATAAATTATTTATGCACTGCAAAGTCAGCGTGTAATATCATCGCGCGTAAAAGTTTGTCCCAGAGAGTCGAACGTCTTACATCACGCTAATTTATACGTGTCACACCTAGTGACTTCGAAGTGGAAGCCTTAACTCCGTTTAAAATACGCGAAAACGAGATTTTGCCGTAATTTGTCTGCAAAGTGCGACTTGTAATGTGATACACGCGGGGCACGTAGAAATCGGAGACAGGATAAGTCTACAGTATAAATTTTATTATTAAAGTGTATCAGAAAAAAAAGTACATAAGGGATTTTCCTCTCTCGCGGAAAATGAGCATTAAATACCTCAAGTTATATCACGTTGGGAGTTTGTTTAAAAGTTCGCATGTAACGAGGAAGTTAATAGAGAAGTTGGAAAAGTAATATTCTTCCGTGTTCGCCCCCGATTTATCGATAATACCGATATATTTATTGCCGGAGAAACGCCGCAACGTCGAAGCAATAAGTGTCTCTTCTTTTCAGCCGCGTATAAGAAAACGTGCCAAATAAATCTTTCACCGCTTGCGGGGAACGAGAGAAGGGGGGAGGGGTGAGCGCGCGCGAACACACACACAAAGACACTTCTGCAAGTATACACGTACTCGCGTGCACGTGGAGTGAGACAACACCCCAGTGGCGCGAAATTACAGTCGTCGCCAAAGTCTATCCCGCGAGCGTTTACCCCCGGTAGTAGATAGAGATTTATGACGCGGCCTCGGGAAATTCTCTCTCTCGCTACTTTACTCCAGTGGCACCGACCTACAACGGGCGCGCCGCGCCGGCACGACCTTGGAGAACTTCGGAACAAAGTTAAACGCTCGTCCGCGGCCGTTGCACGCTTTCCGGCACAACGTGCCCGACCTCCAAGTCCGCGGGAAAAGGCACGACCTGCGCGCGTGTATGTAACGCCGGCTCAACGGAAATAGCGGTCTCGAACTTTGACACTAATAAGACGTCTCTCTTTCTCTTTTTCTTTCTCTCTTTGTTCAAACAATTACATATATAAATATAAACAAGAGAAAGAGTTTACGTATAATTATTATATAGTACTCAGAGATAAATTTAGAAAAAACACTGTTTTAAAGAATGAATCGCGAACGCGTTCAATTTGTATTCAAAAGAAAACTTAAAAGAAGATAAGAACATTTAGATCAGTCGCAATTTTTATTTTTCTCTTTCGAAAGTTTAAAAAAATTTTCTTGCTTACATTATCGATGAACTCACGTGTGAGCTTCGGCTTGAGGTCTCAGACCGACGAAGAGAGGCGCGCGAGACCATAAGAAGGAGACTAACGGCCGATCGAACAAACTTTATCGGAGCGAAATGCGACCCTCCTCCGTCATTCACGACGCTAACCTAACCCAACTTGACTCCGCTCGACCTTCCCGCCTCACCGGGGTGCTTTATGGTGTTTCGAGCGAGGGTGTGAAAAGTGTGCTCCCTCCCGCGTACGCCGATGGAAAGCAAACGCGCCGGTTCCCGCGCCGCGCCGTCGCCCGGGTCGTCCGTAAATTTTGACTCGTCTCTGATATGGACGTAATCGGGGTGAAACTTGAAATTCCACATGCTCTCGGAGGGAAGTTTTTTTTTTTTTTAAATCGAAAAATTATGGTAATTTATGGGAATTTTACAAGTGAGAAAAAATAATCGAAAGTATAAAGAACTCGTGCTTTTGAGACATTACTTTTCGAGAGTTTTCTTTACAGATGTTGCGGCTCGAATCAATCGCGTTAATTTTTGGCGCTACTTTTGATGGACATTTTGCTCACAAATGTTAAGTAATATCAGCACGTTTTGTACATGTTTTCATACGGTATTAATACGACGCGTTTAACAACGTAAAAAAAAAAGCAAGAAGATATATATATATATATATCTACGTTTTTTTATATAAATATCCGGTAATATTATTAAGCAGAAATAAAATATGGAAAATAAAGATACATGTCATAAATATTAATATCAATGCAAATACTTTTCCGTAATGGAGGCATTAGTTTGCGCAAATAATTTACGTATATATTTTTGCCGTGTAACATATTTTTATATTAATGGATGTATCTCTCTTTCTCTCTGAACCATGCAACTTGATACATAATCGATACACAATATGCGAAATCTAAAGATAATATTTCCAATCTGTGAAAACCAAAAATATCTGTGAATAATTAATTTTAGCATGATTTCATTTGGTATCGCGATATTAATCACACACTGATATCCGCTGACAGTCGTATAAAATATTAATTGCATTCGCAATTCTTCATGAATTCTACATTTTTTATTCACATGATACGCGATCGGATCGTAATCTCAAAAATATATAGAGATTTTGTGTAATATATTTCCAAGAATCGTTTCCTTAATAAGGAACAATTTATATAATCGCAATTATGTAGCTTCTTCGAAAAAGAGAAGTACAACAACCGAAATTAAATCGCTCTCCGAGGATTTTATCCGCAACAAGTATCTTCTTTGCTTTCAAAATGATTTACAGTCCATCATATTGCGATATAACAGTCAAAACTCGGGGGTGAGATTATCGCGTCGCGCCAAACTTTCTCAACTTTCGAGGATGAAAGCTGTTGCCGCCGCTGCCGCGATACGTCCGACTTAACTCGCTTTATGGAGTTCCGGATATCAGAGAGCGCAACAGGACCTTCCGTATCGCATTTTTCTTCTTGCCCATTTTCCACCCCCTTTACTCCGACGGTCTCGTTGCCGGCACGAGGGAGAGGCGCGGCGAATAACGCGCGCTCGAGAAGAAATATCGCTCTTGATATTTTTCTAATGCACGACTCCGACCCTCCTCCTTCATTTCCAGGCGACGGTAACGACACGCGAGGGAACCGCGAAGATCTCGACTATCATTTAGCGCGCGCGAGATGATTATTACGATTTATAATCTAAAAAACGGCCGCTAACTCGTCACGATTACGCGCGCCCGCGGACTTCACGTAATCTTGCGAGAAATTTCGTAATGGCAGCAAATTAAATCAGAGCCTCTCTGCTTCTCTTCGGCTTTTCCTTTCGTTGTACTTTCCCTCGATTGTTTTTTTTTCTCATCGAATAAATAAAAACACGCAATGTTTACTGCGTATCCGTGAAGTGAACAAAATAGCAAACCTTGAAAACATTTTCTTCCTGCGACGCATGAACTCTAAAGCTCGGGTTTTTATTGCGCCGTAAATCCTCGAACGTTTGGCAGAGATTCGCATAAATCCGTCTCGCTTCGGACATCTTAATCGTCGTCGACGAAAATCCGACGAGCATTGTTAGAACTCGCGCTTTGTCGAACGCGCGAGTTCCTCGATCGTCAGGTACATTCGCGTGCGAAAAGGCGTGAAATCGACACGGACGATATTCCTCGCTCGTCGCTCGGACGGACAACGGAGCCGCAACGGTAGAGCACACGGCGGCGACTATCGCAAATTTCTCAAACCTCCATTGACCTAGATTTTCGTTCCTTTTTTTCCTCTCCGATTCTGAATGAACGCCCGGTTTGAGTCGGCGTCGGCGGTGAGCGACGAGGCGGTGGCAGGAGAGAGAAAGAGAAGAGAAGCGAGATACACGATAGGTGGCGAAAGAGAGAGAGAAAGAGAGAGAGAGAGAGAGAGAGAGAGGAATGGCGGGCAGGGGGAAAGCCAGGTGAAAATCGATGCAACCGAGAGAGACCTGTGCGTGGGTAACGCGGGAGACCGCGCCTGGAAAATCAATTTTCAGGGTTTTCCAGGACGAAGACCCGTCGGCGGCGACCTAGGAAACGGTCGAGCGTTCTAACGTTGCTCTCTTTTCCCTCAGCGTCTCGTGTCGGCGAGGACGCCGGGAGGAAGTTGGAAAAGAGGGGTTGGGAGAGAGACGGGGTATATCTCAGTGCCACAATTTGCGAACGAGCACGTATTACATCCAGGTGTGCTTAATGATATCCCTTGCGCGAAAGTCTCAAGACGTTGGTGCTGCTTTTTTGCTCAACGGGTGGTGGTGGTGGTGTCGTCGTCGTTGTCGTCGTCGTCATCGTCACCGTCGCCGCTGCTTCGCGAGTAATTTCAGCTTTTGTGTTCGCGCACGGCCGAGAATCTTTTTTAATTAAAACGAGCCACGAGGGTCCAAAGAGAGTGCGTGTGTGGGAGAGAGAAAGAGAGAGAGAAAATTTAAAGCAAATTTGCTCGCACGACTTCTTCGCGCGACTTTGAAGCGCGACTCTCCTCGTCCGATACGCGCGGCCCGCCACGCGTATCACGCGCACGTCGCGTCCGGCTGTTAAAACGAGATAATAGGAAGAAACGTTCTTCTTCGTGGACAATTCAAACGGGAGATCTTGAGCGACAACGGCTTCACGCTCGCTAAGGCCGCGGGAGAGCGCGTCTCGCAGTAATTCCACCTTTCGCCAACGTCTATCTCTCTCACTGTGTTATCCGAGACACAATGAGATACAGTTTCACAAAGGCGCCAAAGGTAAGAAACAGCCGGTCCTAGTGTATAATCGTCATTCGATAGCCTACATAGTGCTTTCCTTCTGGATCTTCGGGAACCCTAATCTAAGGTCCATCTAAGACGTGCTCCTTGAGAGAGCACTTTATTGCTGTCTTGTTTTTACTCAGGGTGGAGACTCGATTAAACTAAAGCAAGTCAAATAAATGTAATTTGACAATCTTAATGTTCTTTTTCTAGCTATGAGATACGGGATAAAATAAATAAAATCGCGAACAATAAGATTTGCTTAAGTAAAGTCAACTTGTCCAGCAATAATAAAAAACATTCTAAGTCTCAGATCTTCGAGAGATATCTTGAGTGGAATCGTGTTCGATCTCACTCAAGAGAAAGAGAGAGAGAGAGAGAGAAAGACGTTCCGCAGCAAGTTGCGAAATAAGATTCGGACGGCAATCGAGCGAAATCTCGAGGCGTTGTATGCATTCGCCACGATCACAGGAGTGCCTTTTTCGGACGAAATTTCGAAAGGAGAACGGGAAAAGAGACACAGGGCGCGAAATTCTAGGGAAGGTAGCGAACGTGCACGGACTGTAAGCTGCTATCGAGCGGATAGGCGTGCGACAACCCCTCCTCCTTTCACCGTGCCCCCCGCGGCCGTCCCCCGAGTTCCCTTTTTCCTCCTGCTTGCCACCCCCTGACCACCCTCTGTCCTCCCAGTTCGTCCTCTTCCTCCGCCCCCTCTTGGACCGCCGAGCAGCAGCGGCAGAGGGTGGTCGATGGGTGGAAAAGGGTGGAGGCTGAGGCTACACGTTTTCCCACACTCGCCCTTCCCGTTTCACCCTCTCGCGACCCTCCTCGCTCTTTGCCACCCGGCACGGCACCCTTCGCCCATCTCGCCCTTGCTCGACCCAATCTCCTCCGCCCCTTCACGTCCCTTCGCCTTCATTCCTTACCCTCATATATATATATATATACATATATATATATATATATATATATATATATATATATATATATATATATATATATATATATATATATATATATATATATATATGTACATATATATATATATATCCTTTCTCCCTCCCTCTCCCTCATTCCTTTTGCCTCACTCACACAGCCGCCACTCATTATAGTTACCACCACGCTGCCATGTAGCTTCAACCTACAACCACCACCTTCGCCATCTCCTTCGTTGCCACCTACGGGCAACCGACCGCCAAAGGACGGTCTTGCGTCTAGTGATGGCCCTCGAAGCAATATCCACTCGCAATTCCCGAGTGAGGGACGAGTGCCCCGGGTGGAATGTCGCGACACCGCCCTCTGGGTATTATATTAACCCTGCTATATATCTAGATCTCATATGGAAACAACTCTCGTTTGTTGCAAATATTATTTTCATACATGTTAAAAAAAAAAAATTCTCAAACTCCATTATAAACGTAGCGATTGTATTGCGGAGACGAGATCACTTTCGAAGAAAGAGAAAACTCTGTTCGCGATTGTTTGTTGTTTCGTTTAAACCATAACTTGCGCGAGATCGCGCAACACATGGTGCATCCACACGATACTTTATGCGAGAGTGTCGGTGGCATCACTACTTGCATCCCTCTTCACGTTTAGCTGACTACGTCGATCTTCACGTAGTCAATATTATGTCAGTTGCGCCACAAAGGTTACCCATTTTGCGCTACTGAAAGTAGAGAGTAAAGCGATGTCAGGTAGAACGTGGGCTTCGCCCGGCTAAAGTAAACTTATGATATTTGACTTTACTTTCTATTAAAGCTTGTCTAGCACAAATAATTTCCGTATTTGATGTGTAACATAACGTTTTCTTTTTTTTCCCCATTTGACGAAAAAAAAAATCTTATCAGCGAAAATTACACGCGTTGAAATACAAGAAAAAAAAACAAAACGAACTGTTCAAAGAGGCATTATTAATTAACAAGATACACGCGCGAATCGACATAATTACGTAGTCTAGTTTTCCCCATGCCGAACAACGTTAAACTTTATATCGCGCATTGTAATTAATTTCAATGCACATATAATGCCTTCCGCGATTATTATCTCTCGCGCGTTTATGCCAATAGTCGCCGCTCAACCGGTCCGGGTGGTCGTGATAATGACCAATAAATCCGCCTATAAATTCTCAATGGATCGCCCCGTTCGACGGTTTGCTTACGTTTCCTTTCGTTTAGCGGGATTATGTACGGTTATACTCTCGATGCGCCGCGCGGCACGCGGTTTACTCTCTTTCTCTTCTCTTCTTTCTCTGTCTCTCTCTTTGCAGTTACGACGATAAATTACCCGAATCACAGAGAAAGAAAAACACGGGAAACGAAGTGTACCCGCGAGTGCTCGTTCTTCGTACCCGCCTGACCGCATTCCGACAATAATCACTTCATCCACCGTCTGAGTGGCGCGTGCGCGCGCGCGCACTCGACGAATGGCGAGCCTTAACTACTTTCCACTTACGATTTAATTTACCGACGGCGTATCGTTTTATATGCCGCCCCGGCAATTACGCGTCGCGAAAAAGATTTATCATCGCGCCTGGGAAAACTGAAATTGCCGAAGCGCGCGTCTCGATACCGCGGCAGCGGCGCAAGTGGAACGTGACTTATCGATTAGAAACCTTGACTCATCGATGCATTTAATGCCCCGAGCAAAACGAGATGGTTTTTTTCTTCCACAAATTCTTTTAATTATCTCTGTTGATTTTTGCAGCGATAAAAAGTAGAATAATAAAACATTGCGCTCTTTCTCTCTTTTTCTGTATGAAATATTCCGATCCTTATTTGAACGGAACAACGTGAGGTTTCATCGCTAAAATCGTTTTGAAAAAGTTAATAAAAATTAATCCAACTTGTGAGAATTACGTATTTTTATCCTCGATAAAAGTCGCCACACACGTATTGTCGATTCGAGTGTATAAATGTATCATAATTCGAAATTCGATTACGCTAAAAGATTTCGTTACGATCGCGATTTGGGAAGACACGAAGAAGTTATTCGCGAAATGTGATAAAATCAATCTCGCGTTGAGGTAATTCTCGGAGTGAGATGCGATAAAAGCGCGACACGTGCGAGATGTTGAAGGATTCGAGGAAGATCGCGATTAGAACCGACAAATAGGTTTCTCACACACGGGGCTTGAACTTAATCTCTTTATTAACTTTATCAATTGGAAGTTTACGTCGCGAGAAAAAGAAGAGGCGGTCGACTTTCCCTAAACTTTCTACCGTCGAATCGGCGAAACAAAAAAAAAAAACGCAATAAAAAACGCGAGAGAGGAGAGCGAGAAGAAAGCTTTAAACAGGCTATTGCAGAAGTTTTATCCGTGTTACACTCGGCTCGTTATTATCTAACGTTCGCTCCAAAACGACCGCAACGATGTGGGGCGAAAACAGTTTGTGTTTCCCGTTGTACTTCACGTGTAACATCAGCCTTGAGATTCTCACGTGCGACCATCGGCTCGCATAATCGATTATCGATAGGCGGCGAGGAGGATAATCTCGGTGCGAAAGCTCCGAGCGATGTCATGACCCCTTAAGAACGCGCCGCTTCTCTGTCTCATCGGGGGCGAAGGGAGGAAAAAAAAGTTTCTCCGATAGAAAACTTCGACCGAGTGCCGTGAACTATAGAACGCGCGAACCGCCGAGCAACGGGGGTAAAGGATTGTCGCCGCGCGTGTATATACACGGCGGTTATAAAATAACCACACAACAATCTGGACAGATCGACAGCGATAAAAAAGTAAAAATGTTTTATATTTGCGTGAAAACACTCCCCCGAATTGATATGGACGCAGAAAAAAAAAAAAAAAAAAAAAAAAAAGAATAAAAATACGAATCGAAAATTCGTGTGTGAGAGCGCGTACGTGTGGGCGCGTGTGTTAGCGGTTCTATGCCGTGATGCGTGCGACCCGTGAAACATTGATAACGTTGTCAGGAGAGATATAATTCCGCGTATCTTAAACCCGCACAATTTTCCTTAAATTTATCGCGCGCACGTGCCGCACACTTGTAATTCGCCTCCAGAGAGATATATTCGTAATGTATTACGACCGTGCTTTGCGGATGATATTATAGAATTAATACGCAATTTTTAAACTCACGAATATCGTAATTTATTGTTCGTTATTTGTTATTATGTCGTGCGCCTCCTTCGTTTTATTACCCGTGAACATTGGATTCCTTCAATCACGCGCGTGACGTATTTTTTCCGTAACATGTGCAATAACCCTTTCCGCGCACATTATCTCACACGGGAAAAGGGATACTTTTACAGATTTTTATCTACTTGTATCTATACAATATGCATGCACATATATAGTATATTTGTATATATACATATAAATATATATATATATATATATATAAACATAATAGTACATCCTCGGTAATTTGGTCAGGCCTGCGAAGAGCAATAAAGTTGTTTCCCGAAGAACCCTTGCACGATTTTGTGCAGCTGTCGCGGGGCGATTTCGTGCGCGGCCGATATTTCCCGTCGTTACCCTCGTTAGGTCGGTCGATCGGTCGCACGGCCAACTCTCCGAGGGTCTCTTACAACAAGTTGGATCTCCGCGGGGGTCGAGGTCGTCGTCGAGGGCGAGGGTGGTCGTCACTGCGGAGAAACCGTCGCGTTTGTGTACGTCGCGTCGCAGCGTTGTCGTCGGCGGAGAACTCGGCTTGGCACGGCCACGAAAAGTTTCGCCGGTCACGTTCAACTTTCGCGCGTCGTTCGAAAAACCTCTTTCTCTTTCTCTCTATCTCTCCCCCCGGCATCGCCGACGGCGAATTGGGTCGGCGACCGAGTGGCCCCCAACGTCGCGAGCACAGCCGTCGCCGTCAGCCGATCGACAACGAGCGCCTTTGGCCGAGAAAAAGTTTTTCTCCCGCGGACTTTCGAGAGAGGCGAAAACCGAACCGCAATCCGTCACGAGACAGTTTCACGGTTACGCCGACTTGTCCGCATCGAAAGCGGAGATTTTTTCTTGAAAAAGTTCAACGGCGCGATGCAGAGGGTAGTTTCGCCAAATTGTAGATAATTATCGCTAAAGTGAATCCTTTTTATTACGGCTCGTTTCGTAGGAACAGTGAAGTCGAATTAATGAGCGGTTAAATAGAGGTCTTTTATTGTGGAGATTTAATGTAAGATCAAGAACTTTACATCAAATTAGATATTTTCCCGAAATGAGAATAATTTCAAATTCCAACTTTAAATCTTTACATGTATAATTACATACACACAATTTTATGTAATTTAATTATATTAATACGTTAATTACGGTGTATATTTCTTCTTCCAATTGAATTAACCTTTCTAAATATTGCAACAAATTTAACAACAAATTTCAGCTCATATAGTATCAAAATAGCGAAGATTAATTCGGTCGCGTGAGCCAATGTGCTAGATGTTCGCGCAAAATATAATTTTTTATTTGATTTGAAACGTGTAAACTAATACACGTAATAATTTGAATTCAATTTGAAAATTCATTCTAGAGCGCTTGGCTTGTTATCACATACAAATGAAATATTGTTTTTAAGATAAAATTGGCGAGAGATGACAAGTGAGATTTTAATAATTACTACCCATATTCTCGCTCGCAAAGTTTTTTTTTCTAGCTTGATGATATTAGATATTATAAATTAAGAAATATGACAAAAAACCGTCTTCTTGATTTCACGATTTAAATTCTAACTGCAGAATGCGATTGACAGAGCTAAATAATAAAGTCGATCAATCAAGTTCAATTTTGGTGCCGTCCGAGTAACTTCGCGCGCGAAGTGGGTCATCGACCGAATATACTGGTCCTACGAGAGAGTACACGTCGCGTGTGCGTTCGACGTTCCGTCATCAGGAGCGAAGAAATATTTGCGCGCGATAAAAGCGGAATCTTCCGGAAACGCGGCTTGTTCGATTTTTCCATCTGTCGATTTTCTTCTCTTTTTTATTCTTTCTTTTTTTTTCTTTCTTTTTTTTTTGTTTCGGAAATCATGCGGGAGTAATCAAACGTTGCGCCCGTGTAGCACGTAAAATCGACCGTACGTCGGAAATATTTGGCGACGACGACGAGACATTCATAGAACCGTATCCATTGTTGCGCGATTTTGCATTGTGCGAAAGAATATCTGGGAAGATTGGGTCGCGCAATCAATTCCAAGAGAAAGAAATCTCTCTTCTTTCTTTCGATGCGTGCCTTTGGGCGTAATCTTAGACCTCGAAAGTGTCACACGCTTCAGCGTTGCAATCTAAACAAAAATGTGCGCTTTCTGCTTGTATTTACAGTCAAGCCAACGTTCATTCGTAACATTCTAGGTGAGAATTTTTGCGAAAAATATCGCGTAGAATTCTAGATTCTTGCTTTACAATATTATTCATAGACTACCTATTGTTATAATTAAGAATAAATTACTACCCATATTCTCGCTCGCAAAGTTTTTTCATACATTAACATAAACTAATGAATTTCATTCATTAGTTTAAAATTTATTCTTTTTATTCATATTAATATATTTACAATATTATATTAATTTGTGTAAATTATATAAAGTCAAAGCGCTGAACTTATAAACAACTTACTTATGTAAATTTACTAACATAGGTAAATTTTTTAATATCTGTCTTTCATAAATTCAGCTTCAAATTTGGCGATCTCGACAAATTACTTTTTTCGCGATATAGAAGAAGTTGGGCGCGATCCCTTCTCTCTTCTTAATTGAACACAACAATTTGAGCAATTCGGGGAAGAACGTAGAACGTCTGACGCAATCAGCAGAAAACTCGCCGGGATGATAATCGGGCGAGGCGGCGCGGCGTCGCGACGCGTTCGGCAGTTCCGTGGAATCGAGTCGTCGCCGGCGGGGAAATCTTCGACGACGAGAGAACCAGTTGCGTCCGTACCGAAGTAGAGAAAACTTTTTCCCCCTCGACACATTCCGGGGGGATATAAACTGCGCGCGCGGCGAGCGGCGGCGCGAAACTTCCGACCCTTAACCCGTTTTCAGATGTTCTCGAGTTCGCGGGAAGGGAAGTTCGAAACTTTGCCGGGAACCGTCTTTCGCGGGTTACATTCAATCAAATATGCACGATTCCCCGCGCGCGGGGAACGGCGACGACAAAATCATAATCGGAATCCTTTAAATTTGCACGTTCCCGCTGTACAGTTACGTTCGGCGTTTCTAATTTAATTAATAATTCCGGAAATGAATGAAGATCATCATCGCGGGAGAGGAAGTTCTCGCACGCGTTGAATTTTAAGCGTTGTGTGTGCTATCTATTTTGTTTACGCGCAACGGAATGTACATGTTGCATTCGCTTTCAGCTCGTACGATGTGCAGAAACGAACGCATCTTCTTAACGAAAATTTAGATGAAGATCTAATTAGAAAGTCATTTAACATTGTAAATTGAGAAGAGTTCCGAGGGGAAGGAAAGAGGGGCGTGTTGAGCTTCGCTCGACGCAACAACAAAACTTAATATTTTTGACACAACTCGGAGCGAACTCTCTCGTTCTGTTTCGGGAAAAAGAAAAACTTAATTTGAAACTTGAAATTAACGGTGTATTAAACGCGCGAGTGTACTCGAGTTATATCGCCGGGGAAAAAATTCCCGTTCGAATTCATTAAAAAAAAGAAAAGCGCCGCGACGGAAAACGCGATGGAGTTTCGAGACAGTTTCCGGTGTGTATATTACAAGATAATATCATGTGTATCTCCACGAACGGGCATTTCACGATGCGTTATCTAGCTGCAACGTTGCGGTAACATGATTATAACGCATTGTAAAATACAGCACATTGGTGTTGAACCGGGCAAATGCGTGTAACAGATTCGCCAGCATGAAACGAGCCGAGTGCATTTGAATTTGAATGCCGCGAAAACTAGTTCACGCTTAACGTATCACACAGCGACGTGCTATAAGAAGAGCAAAAAAAAAAAAAAAAAAAAAAAAAAAAGAAAGAAAAAAGAAAAAAGAAAAAAACTTGCGAAAAGGGGAGACGCGAGGCCGGAATTATGAATAAACTTGTCAAGCATATGTACATGAATAAACGATGCAATCGTAATTATGATTCCGCGAACTTCGCGCGAACTTTAAATCCTAATTACGATTCAACTAATTTACCCGTCGTTGAATCATTCAAACACGAAACTCGGTTTCTCTCTCTCTCTCTCTCTCTCTCTCTTTCTCTGTGTGTGTCGTGTCGCGCCGCGAATCTGTGTCACGTAGACTTGAAGGAGTTCGCACAAGGGGGAAGGAAGAGAGACAGGTGCATATACGAATATATACTTCTCTCACATGATTGTAATTTGTCGAAGAACTATGCGTGCGTTATATATCCGTGGCGAGTTGTTGCATTATGCGCGCTCGGCCGGGCGCGTGCAATTTGTCGGGCAGTTTCACAGAAATGACGACGGAGCTGCAAAGTTTTCACTCGCACGGCAGAGAAAGAGTTTCCACCACCCGACAAAAAAATCACCACCAAAGATCAACAGGGTGAAACACTTATATTACCCGCGTAGGTATTGCTTCACTGCTTCACCGCGAGAGGATTAAGAAAGGCGGATCGAAGCGCGATCGCGGGAGCCGCGATGCGCGAGCGAGCGAGCGAATGTGCGAGCGTACTTCCTCCTTACCGATCTAACGGGTGAATCACGGCCCCGTTAATCGACCCTACCGGCTCACCCCGAAATTACGGAAAAGAGCCGCGTCTCTCTCTTTCTCCCGACGCGGCCTCTCTCGCTCTCGCATTCTCCCTCTGTCGCTCTCGCGCGCTTTCTCTCTCTTTCTCTTCCCGCGTGTGTGTTTCGCCCCTATCCCCGGTATGCGGTCTCTCGACGTTACACCGCGCGGCGCACCACCGGTGCACGACGCGCGATACTCGACTCTCGCGCGTTGTAATGGTCGATCGCGGCTTCGACCCTCTTCCGAGCCATCGAACGGCCCGAACGCGGTCGGATTTTTCGACGTTTACTGCCTTTAGGCCCCCCTGGACCATGCGTCCGCACGCCCGCCCACCCCCTCTCATCCCCATGCTCCCCCGGATACTCAAATTGACCCGTCGTGCTCGATCCAACCCCCGCGCCTCTCCTCCGCCCCTACCCTCTTCTGCCGTCCGCAGCGAGCCGGAGTTACCCCTCCGTCGCCTCCGCCACCGCCACCACCGCCGCCGCGGCAGTTGCCACAGCTTCCAACCTTTTTACCCCTGTACCAACCCTGCTTTTTCCCCCGTTGCGCCCAAGCTGCCCTCCACGCCTCTCTTGCCACCCCCTATCTCCCTTTTTATCCCGCGCTTTCCCTCGCGCGCACCACTCATTATAGTTCCTCCTCCCTCCCTCACGTCGCGCACTACTCCCTCTCGTCCTTTCCGTCCGTCCATCTCGCTCTCTCCCTCGACGGCCCCTTCCCTACGCTCGCCTCCACCTCCTCATCCTCTCACCAATCCTCCCCGTACCGTCGCCCGCCTCAACCACCACCATCCGCTCGTTCGCTGCTGCTCTCCCTTCCACCCTTACACGTCGACCACCCTCCGCCCGGTTCAACGCTCTACCGCAACCCTGGGAAAACCCTGGAAAATCCAGCGGCGTGCACCTAACTTCACCGTGGCGTGTATGTCTGTGTGCGTGTGTATGTACTTATGTACGCGTGTATGCATGTATATATGTATGCCACACGCGCGCGTGAGCCCGTGACACACGCAAACAGGGGTTGCAGCTACCGGGTGTCCTCAACTATCACCACTTTCTTCCTATTTCCCGTACACATCTGCATGTTTCTGATATATCATTTTCTTCACGAAACTATACAGACGTATCGTGAGAGAAGCTGATCGGAAAAATTTTGTAAGTAACAACTTGTCTATTTATAAAGTAACATTTGTCTCAAGACTAGAAAAACTTCGCAAACATGTCGCGAGACAAACACACGCACTAAACTTTTCTTAACCACAGAAATTGTTCAACTTTCTTAGATTGTGCGAGAGACAAGCGCGAGTTTTCCGACACCCTGTATGTGCGACGTTGCGTACAAGTGCGTGTACATAAGCGCCACGGGAGGCATGCGTATGCAATAGGCATCGGCCAGACTGTTAGCGCGAAAATTGTTTATTTAAAGCCCAAGCGGGTACACGCGCGCGCGTGCACGGGGGATAATCGCGCGTGCGCCGATGTGTTCGCACGGGAAGTTGCGTGCATAAAAACCGACCGACGTGAACGCGCGCATGAATTTGCACCCGTGTGCGTTTCACCGCGCGAGTCAAAGCGAGTTGGCTCATCCCCGGGATTATCGGGCTTGTTAGAAGTTCGGAAAAATGTGAAGTAAATCCGGAAAATTTCGTGAAATATTGCGAGAGAGTTCAGAGAATTAAGAGGAAAAACCGCGTAGAATATTTCCCATCGCGATAGATTGGAAAATAAAACCGATTTAAATGATAATGCGTCATTATCAAAACGCACAGAGAAAGAAACTCGTGCGTACCCTAGTTTGCGACAAACGCGCGTAACGCGCGTTCGACGTTTCACCTTTCAACTCCGCGCAAATCAAATAAAATGCCAACGATTACGATTAGTTATTTCCGCGCCTGTTGCATAAAACAACGGCGCGTTTACTTACGTTTTCCTCTCTCTCTGCTCCCCCCCTCCTGATATCTTATATTATCATTGTGTCGTTGCTGCGCGGGCAAATATTTGATCGCGGTACACTCGGACGAAAGCAAACGCCTCCTGGCTATTATGGCAGTGCAATAATCGGGCGCGTAAACCTGCAGGTAGCCGCGCGTTTATATTATATATTACGCTACGTTACATTAAGCATGTTGTATGCGTACAGCGCGCGAGCTCACCGCGCTGATAAGCGCGCGCGGGACTCGTGCAGGCGCACACGTAAATCGCGAGGGGGCCCCGCCGTCCCGACAGCGATACGTCGTGTGCATGAGGGCGCATTAATACGCACGTGCTTTTGTTCGTGCGTGTGCTTCGGCAGTTGCATCCAAGATAGAGGCCGGAATGATTATTATTCGGCTGACGTTTAGTCTTGCGCACGAGCTCAAGAAAAGTGGAACAGACTTATCAGAATCGTCTTATCGCGTTATCTTCGAGAGATGACTAGACATTAGAGTTAATGAGTTTGTCATAATTTCTACGTCGAGAGGTACAAAGTTCATGTATTATAATTTATTACATGTTTTTTTTTTTTTTTTTTTTAACGCGTGTTGTACGGAGTTTCATTTCTTCAACTGATTACCGTTTATTTTTCAGCAGAACAATTTTATTGTGAAATCAACGAATTTTTTCCAACGTAGATTTTCATTCACTACGTTGCATATAAATCACATTAAAATATATGTTAGGTACGAGCGGTGTGAGTGTTACATATGGGAAAAATAAACACATGGCACTTGTACATGGGACACATACTGTGTATTATAACTGTATAATGCTGTAGGTTTTATGCCGTGGGTGATTTATGCGCGTTGCACCACTCGTTGTGTGCTCATCGATGCACGAGGGTTTCGCGATTTCAGATCGCGGGCCTCGCGGCGCGGAAAAAAGCGCGAGATGAGGGCTCGATCGGGTTATATGGGGGTTCGCGGGACTCTCTCTCAGCGTTTCGTCGAATAATTCGAATAATTTCACCGTGTTCGTCAGGGACAGTTTTTGTGTACTTTTCCGCGAACCCTGAATCGCGTATTTCGCACAATTCCGATTGTACATTAATCAGCGTAAAAAAATTCAATCTGCTAAATTTCCATTTCTATTATCGAGAGAACCCGATTCGTGCTCGGTCCTTTCGAGAGATTCGGGCTTTACAAAAATAAAAACGAAAAAAATAGTAAACGGAATGTTGTTATCCCCGCGCGCGCCTTCTTCTTTTTTTCTCGCTGGATTTTTTGTCAACTTGATAATTACTTACTCCTCGAAGCGCGCCTAAGACCAGGCGCTCGCGCGCACTCGATTTTCCCGGGGGCCGTTAGTATATAACGTTATGCAATTTTATGCGGAAACTTCGAGACGCAAAGGCAAGGTTCTCGCTTGCAAGACTATGGTAATAGTGGTGTGGGTTCGTTAGCGCCGCGATTGTCGGACACATTGGCGCTCGTTTATACGGATGTTCGGAATTCGAATTGCGAATTCATGGCCGTGAGTAGTGCCACTGTCAGCGAGTCCCCTTTTCTCTTCGTCCCATTTATTATTGCATAACTTCGCAGCTTATCGCTTTCATTACTAATCACTTCCTTCCACCCTTTCCCTCTCTCTCTCTCTCTGTATTTTTCTATCGATTATCGTAATTTCCTTTATTATTTTTATTTAAAATGTAAATTTTAAACGGTGAATTTTTAAATGAGCGAGATTAGCATAATTGATTGCGGTAATACACATTGATTGAGTATAATAATAAATTATTAACTTAATTATATCTTGGAAAACACTGTTATTTTACCAATTAATGTTCTTATTTCGATTTTAACGCGATTCCCCTCGTTGAAATGAGTCAAATCAAATTGATCGAGCCGCAAGAATAATAAAATGGAAATATATAACTCACAGAAGTGATTCCCAGGTCCGGCGTAGTGATGTCCTTTGTAAGCCGCAAACAATCCGGGATTGATACCAATCTGTAAAGTGTAAAATTGATTTGTTAAAAATCTTCAAAGCAAATCTTCCGACTCTAAGCAGTGTCTTATTAAATATTCGCGTTAAGTACTATCTTTAAATACGAGCGTGTTTGCAACGGTCGTAGACGTGATTAATTCATCGTTATTTTAATTAACTGGCGGCACAAAAACGAACTTGTGTTCTCAAGTCGCTTTTCCTCGTTGCCGGCAGCGCGCGTTTGCTCTCCTTCGGAAACTCTCCGCGTCGATCTCCTAGAAATTATTACTCAGGCTTATTTCCAACTTATTTCCGCGCTCCGCAGAACGGCGAAACTATTGTCTCTTTCTCTCTTCGTATCCTCGCCGAGTTTTCGCTGAGAGTTTTTCCAGACGAGAAAAAACCGCCCGAGAGAGAGAAGCGAGAGACGACGACGACGACGACGACGACGAGTCGGTCACGCGTCGTTGTCGACGTAATTAATTTCACTTTCTACCGATTGTCGAAGCCGAGACTCTAGTGAAAAAAAACGTCCGCTTTATCGGCGTTTTTTCTCGTTCGCCGTACGATAAAAAGGACACACGGTGCGAATACCCAGGTAATCGGAATCAGTCGTACACACTCGCTCGTGTGTTGATAATTAAAGCAGACCGTCATTAACCGTCGCGAAAACTAATCCCAAATTAGATTAGACTCACGACTTGAACTCGCACGATGCAAGCGAGTAGAATTTCGATGAGCGAAAGCTCGCGAAGTTCAAACGTCTCTGAAAGACAGAAAGAGAATGTTTGCGATTCGACGAATCTCTTTCGCTACAACGTAATTATAAATTAATTAATTTAAAAAAAGAGAGATATATAATGCAATGAGAGAAAAGCGCATATCCTTTGTTTATGGAAATATAATATATTTGAACATACGTCACACGCACATGCAATGTTTAATTTAGTCCCCAAAAGCTTTCTAAAAAAAAAACCACGAAGCTGTATATTGTATGCACGACGAAATTAATTTCGCTATTATGCGGATGATACGTAATTTCAATGAGTGTTTTTAGTCTGCGAAACTCCGGACGCTCGTCCTCCGACTTCACTGTAAGATTCACTGTGTTGCAAAAAAATTCTGCCACTTACGCGCTTCTATGCTAGCTGTGTGTTTTATATTTCAACGTCATATAACTACTCGCACATTGAGTGGTGTACAAAAATAACTTATGTAAATCGTTTTACGTATTTAGTTTCATTCATCGACGAACGTTCAGACAAATATTTGCGCAATTCTCTTTTCCTCCCTCCTCGCTCTAAGTGCTCATCTGTCATCACTTACTTTCAATATTTTTTTCCAATTTTACTCGATTTCCCCTATGAATGTAGCCGCGTCAGCAGATTGCATTGGACAATGAATTCTTCTCCAAAACCGAAAATGGAGTAATTGAAATCCTTGGTTAAATGGAACAACGCGATGATTTTCCGATGATGAAATTACCAGGGCTTATTTTTCAACGGAGTTTTTTTTCCTCCGTAACAAACGGATGCTCTCTTCTCTTTGTTTTAACAATTCCGCAACCGTAATCTCTCTCTCTTTCTCTCTCCCTCCTCGCGTACTATTGTTATACTTTTTTATTTTTCCAACTTTCATACCGCAATTACCTTGATTTCGTAAATAACCGCTAATTTTTCACGCGCTGATTCAGCGTGTTTACGCAATCCAAGTTTACATTTTCTAACCAGACGGAACCGGACGATACCGTCGCTCACTTTTATCTCTCATATCGCTATATGTCGAGAGAGAAAGAAAGAGAGCGAGAAAGAGAGAAAGCATCGATTTCTTTTCTCGTATCGCGTACGACTTCTTCACGTGCGCGCTTCTTACTCGCGATTATGCAACACAGCGCGGGGCGGGAGGCAGGAGGAGGCAAAGGAGGCGCAGGTGCGGCGTTGGTACCTGTTGCACAACCGCATTATCTTCGCTCCTCGCTCCGCCGGTTAGGTAATTAATAACGACAAAGTCCAAGGATACGTGATGCGCGCGGCCGCGCGCGAGCGCCATTAAGCGCGCATCTCCGTGCGCTATTAAAGTTTCCTCCTCCTGCCATCTTCCTCGCCGTCGTCGCCGCGCAACGATGGACTCCCGCGCTCTCTCGACTCGCAACTGACCTTTTCGCAAGTGCAAGGTGCGCGCGAGAGGGATGCATCGCCGCCGCCGCCGCCGCCGCCGGGGAATCTCGTGTCGTAACTTATCGACGTTTATCTCGCGCCTGGTTGCAAGGCGACGCGAAACGTCCGCGTCGTCGCCGGTAAATAAAGATTAACATTCACCGCGCCGACAGACCGCGCGCGGATAATTGCGTGACAAAGTGCACGTCCGTGTGGCGGAGACTCCGCGTCGTCTACGTGCGCGTGTGTGCGTTCCATTAAGAATCGCGCGACGTGTCCGCGAGAAAGGATCGGCGACTGATTATATAGCGTGAATTCTTCGACCGCTTCGGAGTCTCCGTTTACCGCTGATGTGTTTAAGCACGCGCCGCGCGGATCCTAATGATGTTATGAATTGTTGCGGGACGTTGTGCGTCTTGTGAAATATATCACGCTCCTTTAAAAGCGGTCGGATGAAGATCAAGGCGATAAGGAATTTTTTTTTTCACTTGCAATTGGTAGCTTAGAGAATCGAGAATATTATTTTGTAAAGTTCTCTGTAGATTCAAAGAGACAATCGAAGAAAATTAATTTTTTATACGAGATAAGAAACATGGTAAAATGCGAATAAATGAAAAAATATTTATACATTTTGAATCGGAGACTAGTTTTCACGCTTACTGTTTTTATTCTTTCGTGTTAGAGATCCCTATTTGAGATGCAATTTGCAGAACGCGTGCTTTCCGCACACCTGCCGAATCTCTGCGTATCTCTGCGATTTGGACAATGCGCGTTTCTCGATCGCACCTTCGACGAGCCGTTCGAGCGAAGGAGACAGGAAAAGAGGGAGAGAGAAAGAGAGAGAAGGCAACGACACGACGACGTATATCGTGCCGTCAAAATCGCGTTATATTGTTAGTCGCGTACGAGCGAATCCTCCTGCTGCTTGCGCCACCCTCCCCCATACTCCCGCGCGTTCGTTTGTGTGTCCGTGCGCGTTTTCCCTTCCCAACCCTCCGCAGGTTGCCGTCGACATAAAGTACGTATCGCATTAGCGCGTTAACGCCAATGCGTTAGCCGCTCGGCCGGCGCCGAATGGCGGCCGGGATAAACGAGGATAAAATGACGGGCGGGGGTGGCCACGAGGTGGTGGTCGGACGTGAGGAAGGGTGTGGAATTGTCACCGATTGAAAACAACGCGCGTCGCTCACGTAGGAACGGCTGAGCGAGGGGAAAGAAGAGAGGCGGCGAGGGACGCAGCGGGTCCGATAGAATTGAGGGGCGAGGGGAGGGAAGGAAGAGTGGTCGCGCACAGGGGTGCACCAGGGGGTGTGCATTCTATGGGGAGCAGCGAACAGTGTCCCGCTGCGTTCGATTACAACGTCGGGCGTAATAACCGAATTGCCCACGGCCCGTTAAAGCGTTTACACCGCTTGACGGATGATCGACCACGGTGACAACTCGTTTCGGGTAATATATGAATATGGACCGTGGACGCGCGCGTTAACAGACTCCCACGATGAAAATGGCCGACGGTGCTTCTTCCGCGCGCTCCCAATTTCGCGACGAATAATGCGCGCGGAGCGGACGCACAAGAGCACCTTCGCGACGCGCGGAAAGAGGGTGAGAATTTTGCGCGCCAGTATTTTTTCGTTCGTCAATGACATTCAACGATGCTGAAACCACGAGAAGAAAAGACGCGGAGCCCTAAATCGCTTATAAGAAAATTGAATTAATCTGAAAAAAAAAAAAAAAAAACACGTGACGTTTCGAAAATTCTGAGAACTTGGTCGATCACTTGAAATTTGGTTCTTGTCGTAATTGTTGCACAAGATAAATATGTTTCAGACGAGACATTTCTCATCGTAAAGAGTTTATTTATTTCTGCCTGCGCTAAACTACTAGATGTTGACGATTGAACTGCACAACTCATGGCCACAAATAAGTCAATTTCGTTCTTTCAGAGAGAAAAACGAGACGGAATTTAAATCGGACCAAGCTCGCGCGCGCGCGCACGCATTAGTGCCGGGACGTTTTCATGCGATTAAAATATCAAAATCGTCACGAGCCTCTCGGCTCCGTCATTTAAGTCACCCCAATTTTGATAACGACGCCCACATATCGGATTATAACAATCACTCGTAATGACCGTGATGCTCACCCGTTAAACTGTTTATACCCGTTAACATCGGTATCGGGCCGATCGATCAACGCGCGCGCGGCGGGTCGTCGCGTTTGTAACGAGAACGTAATTCCCATTCTCTCGCTTGCATTCAATAAAGATCATGCTAACGCGCGGTGACGAAAATGACACGTACGTACGATAGAGAGAACGGGCCGAAATTGTTTTCGGATTTTGGTCGATGCCGATGTCGACTCTTTATCCGCCAGCTGACTGACGGACAACTCTGCTCGTTTTATTTCAAATCTGCCAGTACACCACAATCTTCTTTTGGGGATTTTTTTTTCCTCCCCAAGAATAAATCCCGATTTTAATCCCGAGAGAATATAAAAACAACTATGAAGTAATTATATTCATAAATTTCTAATTTAGTGACGCTGCAATGTTATAAAAATATAACGATAGCTTTACGCTTCGTAATTGCGTGCTAAAAGATCTCGAAAAAAAAAAAATATCTCAGTCTAACTATGAAAAACCGTCTTAAGAATAAAAACTTTTTTATGACTATTTATAATTAAAAAAATGTAGGATAAAATACGGAAGGTAATTTATAATAAAAAAGTTCGGATCTCTTACCTTGTATGTTATATACGAAATAAAAACGCGACGCGCGAGAGGATTATCCCGTAACTTAATTTATTTCGGGTTTTCTTTTTCCCGTTCTCTCTTCTTTCTAATTTAATCTCTCCGAAAAAAAGACGAGCAGTCAATTAAGGTTCGAGTAACCCGACTTGAGTGAAACCGGCCCATGTGGCCGAGTTTCTGGTCTGCTTCTCCTTCTCATTCCTCTCTCTCTTTCTTCCTTTTTCTTCTTCCACTCGCGGCGAGAGAGCGACGTTTCGCGTGATAACCGAATCGCGCACGGATCATTAAAGCGATTAAGGACGGCTGTTGCGGAGGCGGTGATTGCCATTTGTCGTTGCCGCGTGCAGAGAATCCGTCGCGCGCGTTTTCCCGCGCCGAGTCCCGAGATGGATTCTCGGCGCGCGAGAGGCTAAAACCCGAGGCTCTCTGCACGCGCGTGTCCGATTAATTGCCGTCATTCGATCAAGAACGGCATCGCGACGCATTGGTAATGCGGCATTACAAATGACACTCACGAATATACCGGGCTATAAATTACGCGTCGCGCGCGTATACACACACACACATGGGCGGGGACATATGTATCCGCGCGCGCGCCGGTGAAATTGATGTTTTTATTGTTGTTAGTGTTATACGACGCGATTAATGAATTATCATGCGCGTAGAGTCGCGGAATTGAAATGTCGCCTACGCGCGACTCGATCGAGGGAGTAAATCCGAGTTTTATTTATGACGCGCGTCCGTCGCGTGTCCGCAGCGACTTCAGATAATTTAATTCATCGATATTAAATATGATTTGTTTCCAAGCTCGCGTCGCTTGCAAGTCATTTAAAACACACACGTTTAACGTCGCGGCTCTGTCTGTTTCTAACTCTCCAAAGCAAGCAACCTTCGGTACAGAATGTACCGGAAATTTGCACGACTCGACATGATGACGCAGTGTTGATTTATGATAAGTAAAAGCGAGACACTACATGTGTGCGCATATACACACGCAATATATATATTAACACACGCGCGTATATTAAATACACACGAGAGAGCTCGGGATCAGCTGGAACTCCGTGTATTTGCTTTAAACGCGCTAAACTTAGCGGAGAATAATTAGGCACACACAGACTTACTATAATAATGTCAAGGTTGTTGGTGAGATGATCCGGCAGAACTCTTCCTCTTCCGGCATGCCATCGAACCTGTCGTGCTTCTTTCGCTCTTTGTACGTCTTAGCGCGTTTCTTGGCCTCCGCGAGCTCCGCTCTAGAAAAAAAAGGGACGCACAGGGCGTCTTCAATAATACCCTTGGCTTCCTTTATGCTGCGTCATACGAGTCAGCGAAAAAGCGCGCGAGCGAGCGCGCTTTAACTATTTCTCTCTCGCGATCGCGACGCGCATGAGAGGAGACGTTTCGCGTGCGCTTTTTGCCAGGCCGACAAACTCTCTCTCTCTCTCTCTTTCTCTCTATCTTGGCGCGTCTTAGACGCCGCGTTTCGATACGTGACACTGTGACACAATGTTACGTTTTGTGTCGAGCCGGGAAGTTGTAAGCCGTTGTGAGAATGCGCGCGCGAATAATCCACGGATGAATGAGCCCGCGGATCTCACGAGATAAAGCGACTGCATGCCATTTATGCTTCTTATGTCTCGCGAGCAGACATAAAATAGCGAAATCTAGATAAAGTACGTAAGACGTAAAAGTAAAGCAATAGAGAGATCTCTGACAAGGCAAGTAAAAGAAACATCAAAAATTTGCGAAGAAGAAGATAAAATAGAACGAGAAATTCATTTTAAATGCGTGCGACGAATTAACGAATGTACATTTTGATGGAAATTAAAGTTCTATAAAAAACGAGAGAAAAGTGTATATAATTCCGCGGCGAACGTAGGTGACTGACTGCGTTAATTAACGCGTATTTGCAAATGCTCCCGCTCTTTTCTTAAATATTACGTAACGGTCGCAGCCGGTAATTTTGTAAAGATGACCGACAAAGCGGGAGATATTTATAGGTGTATCAGCATAATGGACCTTTGTTTAATTACCGCGTGGCGCTTAATTAAATGGGTCCGCCGCTGATATACAACGCGTGTCAAGAGGGAGAGACGGATAATTTTACTTTTCAGACGTTCAATTAACGTCCTAATGAGCGCCTTATCTCGTGACGTATCTCCGCAATAGCGCGGACGCGTGAATCCGATCGCGTTAACGTTCTTAATACAAACGAAACTATTTTCAAGTTTTTGGGCCGGCTTCGCAAAAATAAAGCGTAACCGAAGATTCTATCAGAGCAAGAGAGGATGGTGCCCGGTCAGACGGACATTGTTAGCAGAGCGGATATTTTTAACCATAGCTGCATGCAAATATATAACTAACTCCGGTTATATCGAGTCGCGGCTCCGTAGCCGGACCGTGATCTTTTTCAGCTTCGTTTCTCGTCGGAATCATTAACGTATTTATTAATATAACAATATAACACGATCTTCCGCGCAAACAACAAGAATCGTCAGTTTCATACGGCTTTATCCTAATATACGCCGTTCTTCGAGTCAAAAATTAATTTTGAAATAAAAAGAATGTAAACTCTTCGCGTTAATTTCTTGCGCGCGTATCTCGTCGAATCTCTAAATTGTTTGAAATAGCGTTTCTAAAGTAGTCAACAAATTTCTTGTCAGTGTACATCTTCGTATTTTTAAAGCTCGCCAGAATTACGCAAATGTTTGTAAAAAAAAAAAAAAACGAAAAATCAAATTAGCGCAACACGGTTGTCAACGACTCCATAAACGTTTGAAATATATGCTCTTACTCCTTCCTCGGGGGTGAGTATCATCTCCGACTTTTTTTTGCGGCCGCGTTTCTTGGGCTGATGCGCCAGCTGGGGATTCACGCCGGCGGCGCCGTTCATCACAAGATTCATCTGATGATGCTGCGGCCCGGGCAGCGCCCCGGGCGGCGTCGACGTGGGTGTACCAAGCCCAGGTTGGGCACCGCCCGGACACGTCATGTTCTCGGGATTGCCACCGTTGCCGCTGCCGCTGCCTGGACTGCTCGCTGTCCTCATGCCGCCCATCGACATGTCCTCGTCCACGAACGAGTACGGGTCCACCGGCGTCTCGCATTTTATCGCGACCTGGAAAAGAAAAAAAAAATAGAACCGGACGTTTGGCGAATAGATATGTGGTTATCTCATCTTTGGCGCCGTCACGACTATCGGAGTAATACAACAGACTTCGAAACTGTCGTATCTTGAAATGGGAACCGCGTGGGAAGCGCTCGTTCCGGAATCAGGGACACACGAATCGGAGAGGAAAACTGAAGAAGCTATCGTGTGGATCGCACACAAACGCTTCTTGACTCGTCGTCACTTCCCGACTCGATGAGACAAATTCGCGAGACCGGAAGATCGCGCGCCAAGTATACACGAGAAACTTTGTGAATATTTTACAATAAAAACTTTTCGCATTGTTTCTTTATTGTAATATTAGACGCGTATTACCAATCGAATTTCTCGCGTATTCTTTTCTAAATAAAATATAAGTGTGTGTGTGTGTGTACGTAGGAACATCTCGGCGCGCCACATATGCGCCACGTGATATCTTGAATCGTGACGACTGAGATGTGCGTTTTCCCGGCCTAATTTAATTCCACTCGAAAATTGCAGCGCAGCGGAGAAATTTTTTCGTCGCGCGGCGGCCGATTCCCCCGGAAAAATGAAATTTCTCCGCGGCACGTACAATCCCGACGTAAAACATGTACCGACGATCACGGACACGTACGGTAGCGATCATAAAACGTATGTATTCCAGCTGGAGTGTGCCGTATGTGCATGTGCCGCCCGTGTGCGCACGGATGTATATGTTTCAACGCCTTGGGGGAAATAGTAATAGCGCGATTGCCGTGCGGACCGAAAATACGCGGGCACGTATCAGCCATTCGCGGTTGTAAAATACGCAGCTGTGTCTCTTTTTGCAAATTGTGACGGTGACACAATCGCCGTTTCTCTCTCCATTTCGCCATATTTCGCATCGTTCGTTTCGAGACGAAGTCGAATCGTGGGAAGTGTGATATTATTGAAAATATATTTGATAACGTAAAAAATAAAAAATAAAAATAAAAAAAAAAACGCGGAGAGCTGGACACAGAGAGAAAGAGAGTCAAAGAAATTATAAATGTTGATTTTGAAGTAATCCACTGTCGATATTGATGCGAGTGTGACAAGCTCGGGAATCGAATATCTATACCGAACAATGCGAGAATATGTTGTCATATTTCTGATATAATATCAGAAAAAGAGGGAGATGAAATTATTCGGAAACTTCCTTGCGACAATCGGCATTCTGTCGTGACGATATTATTAACGAGGTGGCGTCAGATGATTAAACGCGACAGGTATCTGAGTGACGTTTGCTCGATTCTTTCTCCGCTGTTATCTCTCGCGCAAAAATCCGATATCGCGGGTACTAAAATAAATGCGCGAAGCGCTATTCGCGAGTATTCGATGAAATAACAAATTATTCAATTGGCCGTTATTGTACGCTGAAAGCTGTCAATAACGACGATAATTCGGTGGATCTAGCCGGCACTGCCAACGTATATCCGGCGCTCTTAATTTTAAAACGACCTCGCCATCGCCGTTCGCTTGTTTTCTGCGCGACGCGAAAAATTTGCTGCGTATGTCTCAACTGTAGATTTCCCTCGTGCTTGTGCACCTACAACGATTAGCGAGAAGACCAGAGATTTCGTCGCAATGACGGATTGAATGTGCACGCACGTCTCTGTCATTATTTTTTTTAGGGGGGGGAGAGGCATTTTGTGAAAATGGAGGAATGCGAGATAACGCGAGAGAAAACTCGGGAGAGTAGTTTTTATCGCGACATAAACATTCCCTCGTTTGCAATCTTCGACCCTGGTTCTTCCCCCCCTTGTTGGAGGCCGACCACGGGCTTCCAACGCGTTTAACGCAACCGCGCTCTTGACCCCCCGCGATAACCCCCGTGAAATCGAGGTCGAAATCCCGCCAAGATAAGAACCGCACCGACTGGTAGTTACCGATAACGCGTTACACCCTATGCCCGATCGTCCTTTTTCACGGGAGGAGAGGGAGAGAGAAAGAGAAAGAGAAAGAGATTTCTCCCCGCTCGAAGGTCGCCGACAATATTGCGCGCGCGATAAGAACAAACGAATGTACACGCGAGAGTGGCGTATTGTTATTATTTACAAGAGAGGAAGACAACAGCGAGAATCGCTTGCGATGCGCAATGATCGCAGTACGCGCAAAAACAATGTTTTATCTGAGCGAGATATTAGAGTATAATATTTATATTGCAAAAAAGTAAATATAGAACATTTGTATTGCGAGCCGGCGGTTTTCTTTCGTTTGCGCGAAAGAACGTTTGTTTATCGATATGAAGAACTATTAGTTGATATGTTTGCACGGAAAGAAGTTTCATTGCGGTAATAGAGGATGCTCGTATGTGTGTGTGTGTGTTTGCCGCTTTTTCGTGCGGTATATGGATAAAGAAATAATAATTGGTTTATATTTTGAAATATGAAAAAAGAAATTAATAGACACCGCACAAACATAGTATAGCGATAAAAAAACGACGATGTGATAAATTCCTCGCGTGTGTGTGTGTGTTCGATAACTGGGAGAGTCTAATCTTTTTAAGTATTTCGGTTGTGTTGAATTTTTCCGCGTGAAACTGAATATAATTTAAGAATTCTGTAAGGGTAACGCAATTTTCGCATATCTTTTCTCCCCGGCATCTCGAGTCCCTTCAATTAACTTCGTGGAAAGAGTCGGGTAACGGTCGGCTCGTTTACGCGAAAAACAATCGGACGTCGGGATCTAGAAAAGGGTTAAGTAAAATAACGCGAAGCGTCGGGGATCCAGAGGAGAGACGCGATAATGTAGACGATACGGAGAGAAGGAAGGAAGAGGGAAGGATGATGCGGGAGCAGCGATAAATCCGGGACGTGTTCACGGTTAACAATTCGATCAACGGAAATTCGCTACGCTCGTCGGCCGTTCATTCGTTAAAATGAGAAGCCGGGGCAAAATCGAGATCGACCGGGTCTCGTCCGCGTCACGAGATAATTTTCGAGAAAAAGACTATCGATTCTGACAGCGGATAACAACTTTGCGGATAATGGCAATTTAATATCGGATGAAATTTCTGTAATTCGTGCGCGCGATAGAGCCGATAGCCAGATTGTGGAGAGGAAGGGACGGGGAGGAGGGAGAGGTTGCAACTGTGCAACTGTGCTATTAATTCATGAGCGGAAAATGCGCGTTCTGATTGAAGTCGCTGAAAATTACCGACGTCAAAATATTCATCCCAGTCGTCGCGCTCCGCGCGCGCAAAAGCTTTTATTTCGCCGGTTTTGTGTAAAAGTGAAAAAGCCGAAACGCCGTTTGAAAGATGCAATAGCTTTCTCTCCCTTTATATCCCTTTCGTTAAACGCAGGGCCCTACCGCGTTCTTCACACAGAAAAATATCGCGATTATTACTACTATATTCTCTGTCTCTCTCTCTGTCTCTCTCTCTCTCTCTGTCCCTCTGTCTCTCTCCTCTCTCTAGTTTCACCGACCAATAAATTAATTTATATGTTCTCCGTTCGCAATTGTTATAAATATGGTTATTAATTTAAAATTAATTTAAACAGAAAATCATTTTTCATCGAATAAAACATAATGTTAAAATATTACATCGCTGATTTTATCCGTTTCGAGCAGCAGTTTTTCATTGCACACACTTTGCGCGGAACTGAAATTTTCCAATTACATACAAAGACAATATATATACAAGACAGAAATTAACTGTTTGTAAAACGCTTAGAAATATTTTCGCCTGCTTTATATAAAACGAAAACTAACCGACTCCGTGCAAGCTTATCCGCGCGCGTGGCTTTCATTGTGTGCCGCGAGAGAAGTAATGTTGCGTAAGTAGGATCGTAAAACTAAACATGAAAACGCAAATCGCGGTTGCGCGCTAGCTCGGCTGTTGCGAAAACCCCTCCGGAGTGATGACGATTGCGCGGCGGCCGGCGTCTTTATTGCAATTTATTGCTCGTAATTTTGATTGCGAGGTGCTAGATATGCCAATACGGGCGCGATTCTAATGAGAGCCGCCTGCGCTTTTTACTGGCCAATAATTTTGGCGTTTTACGCGCGACTTCTTTTTTTTTCTTCTTCTTCTTCTTCCCTCGACAGGTGATAATAACCGCGTAGTGTTTTCAACGCCGATTATTACGAGACCGCGATAATCGATCTCGTCTCCGGTCACTGTTCCTCCATCCATTCGCCGGTGTATTTGTTTGCAATGATGATTGGCACCCATCGAGCTTTTGAGCTTTCCTTGTAAAACCGCGATCTGTTCACATTTTCAATTGCGCGTTTTCTTTTTTATCACAGCGGGACTTCGAGATAATAATCGTATCGCGTGAGCGGTAAATTTCACGTTACACGAACGCCAATTTATCATAAAAAGCCGTGCTCAATCTTTCATCCGAGTCTCTTATACGCCGAGCTTGTCGTTCGCTTACATCCATCCAAAAAGTAAATAGATCGATGTTGAATATACATGCGGTAGGTAATTTGACATCGTCATACCATCGTCAGACGTCCCAAATTAGATGGAACGCCGCGTTCGCTCCGAAATTCTCTGACATAAGGTCGATCGAGAATACGCCACGCAGCCATTACACGCAACCTCGCGGTATAATTGCAGCAATCACACGCATGTATCATCAACGATTCTGCGTGCGCCGCAATATTCACCGACGATGTTCAACCGTGACGTGCGTGCGTGCGTGCGTGTGTGTGTATGTTCTGTACGCCTCAAACGCCTCAATCATATTCCCCACCGGAACGTTGTAACCCGACGAAATAAAGACGTATCACTTTGATACGTGTCAACGCGCGTATATACAAAGATATCGAATAATAAACTCGCCGGTCGCTCCGCGGCGGCCGTCGCTCGGATACATAAATAACTCGATGGAGAAACCGGATACGGAAAACGAGAACGACGACGGCGGGGGGTTGGGTCAGAGGCTGGGAGTAAGCGAATGTATGAAAAACTCACCTGTCCGAGGGCGGAGGCGGTCGAGCCCGGCTGCTGGGGTTGATGCGCTGTCGCCGATATCGGGGTGAGGGGCGTGTGCGGCGTGTGCGGTGTGTGCGGCGTGTGTGGTGTCAGCGGCGTGTGATACTGCTGACTGCTGTCACCGCCGGTGCTCCTCATC
>QVOA01008087.1:0-19249 GCA_014825685.1 Pseudomyrmex cubaensis | reverse complement strand
CGGTATGAAAATGACACTAACGCGGTTCAAACCCGAAAAACATCTTTGCATGTTAATACAACACACCGCGAAAGCATCAAATATCAGAACAATAATTTAAAATGTAGTTTAATCTGGACGTTTTGATCACAATGTATTGTTTATCGTCTTCAGTGTTATCGGTTGTTTGTTGCTAGCTGTATTTGCCAACTCACATTAACGATCTTTGATAACGATTTCTTGTGATGACTTGTCAAGTTAGGTGTGTACATATTTTTGAATATTCTTGTATAATTTTGTTCAACGGATGTTTTTTTCCCATATTCTTTTATTTTCATTTTTTATTGTTCAGTTTGCTGAAGATGATCAATAATACATTGTGATCGAAACGTCCAGATTAAACTACATTTTACATTATTGCTCTGTTCATTATCACCTTGGATCGTTGGGCTCTTTGGTTTCCTTCTTCTGATTATTTATATATATATAAAAATAATATGAAATTATTTATATATATATTTCATATTATTTATATACATAATTATTAAGATCTAGTCTTAAATACGGAAAATATGAAATCAAATGTTGATCAAATAATCAATATATTTTCTGTAAACTTAAATATTGATAAATTTAAAAGACTTTATATTGTAGTAAATATTTAGAAATTAAAATTAAAATCGTTAAGTGTTATATTGAATGTGCGTGATATTATACATCGCGTTCTGTTTGTGTTTGTGAAGAACTGGCGAGCGTAAAACTTACCACATCGACACCATCAACAGTACAAAGCTTAAAACTTTGATTCTTGGCGTCCAAAATAACGTTCACCATAGCACACATTTCCGAAGGTATGATATAATCAGTGGAGATAAAAGTCACGCCTTTCTTCAACCACTGCTGGAAAGCTGCGTCAGTTCTTTGTATGCATGACTCCACCATGTCACAGGCCATCAGTTTGAGTCTCTGTTCAAGATGTTGGCGGAACTCGAGATCGGGCCAGTGCAAACCGCCGATGAACGACTGCAACGCGTCGAGTTTCCAGAAAAGATCCTCCGAAGTTGCGCAACCGTTCCCTTTGATCTCCCATCGTTCTTTCTCGAAACCCTTATGGATCGACTGAGCAATCGAGGTTTCCATCAGGTCAACGTAGCGCACCACCAGTGGCGCGAATGTGTCGCGTAGATGCTGATGAAATCTTCCGTTGTTTAAACCTTCTGTTTGTGCAAAAGAAGTGATGGAAGTATGGAAGTAATTTTTTTATTAAAAAAAAAATTGAAGTTCAAAATCGAAATATTTGAATGAACGATCGTCAATACTTGATAATACAGACATCTGAGAACGTTTACTATTGCTCACTCACTCACCTTCAGTTCTAAGATAATCGTTCAGTACTTGGAACAATGGAAAGCTGTCCCACGTATCGGGTGGTTGATCCGCAAGAACTTTGTCCATGTCAACAGCAAAGAGCGACCAAAAGATCTCGGCGTGCTCCACCATAAGATCGCTAAACCAGGCGAACGCCTGCGGTACAGTGTAGTAGGAGCGGATCGTGAAAATATTGGACGTCGCACATTTACGGTGGGCACCTTCCCTTTAGCTCGGGGTGATGGGGACGCCACCCTGAGCACGGAGCCCTCGAGTACCCAGAAGACACTACTTCTACTTCATGATATGCGTAATAATCGTGATAATTACTAAGCGACTAGCGTTTGCTGCTGAATCTAGATCTCAAAGTGACCGTTAACTCGAAAGAAATGTCGAGAGAAACATCCTAGTTGAATGTCGACGAGACGTCTCTCGTTTAAGAAAAGTATCTGGTGAAATGTAAAAGAGTAACAAGATGTAGTTCCAAAAGAAGTCCATTCTTTGATGTAAAAATGTTGAAATTTTGTGAAAATATTTAAAATGTTCTCAAATAAATAAATAAAAATCTGAAAGTTGTGACGCAAACAATTTTTTAACCGAAAACGTGAAGTCTTTATATTTACAATTTTCTAATTCGCGTATAATGGCGCGTATTCCAAAACAACCGAAAGATATTTCACACAAAAGAACAAATTCTCTTTAAAACGTTCTAAGACGAAAGTTCTAGTGCAAAACTGACAAAGTTATAATTTTGATGAGTTATAAGCGATTAAAAATCACTAGTTACAGTACCGACGTATCAGGCGTTCAGATACGGCGAAGCAGCAAGTAAAATGTTGCCAAATATACGGAGTTTTTGTTACGGTATTGAAAATAACGTAAAACTTGCGCCAAAAATCCTTTTTTATATATTTAGTTGCGAGCATTGGAGACATGTTCACAAACTTTCATGCAAATCCGAGAACAAACCTTTTTTGGAACTGCATCCAGAATAAATGTCAACTAAATGCAGCAACGTGTAAAGTGCTAGAATAGATGCAAATAATTCGACTCGTTTGTAAAAATAAAAATATTTTTGACGCATAATTTTTAAGAATTTCTTTCTCTTTCTCTTTATAATAATGAGAGAAATATAGTCTTTTACTCTTATTAGAGATATATTACATTTTTAGATAATTATTTAACTTTTAATATTTTACTTTGATACAAATTATTTACATTTATTCTTTCTGTAACGTTTTGTGATGTATGTTAATGTACATATTTACAATTATGTGATGTGTGTATGCGTGGTGAATGTAAAAACAAAAAAATATTGCCAAAATATTGCCTTTACTCTTCTACAAAAGAGTGAACGTCTCTCGATTGCAAAAGAATTGTCTCACGACATTTGCTATTTATTAATAATTACATTAAATAAAATTGAAGCAAGTTTCGTGGTGATAACGAAAGCTATCTATATATGACTACGCGAATCAAGTCTACGAAAAAAAAACAAGTGGCAGCGCGTTTGTCTTCTGAGGAGGTATGGCGGACCCTTACCAAGTCCGTTTTTCAAATGCATGCTGATCCTCTCACTCGAGAACTCCGAGTATGGACACTCAGTTCTAAAAACCCAACTAATACCTCCGAATAATGCTCTTCATTTTGCTGGAGCAGATCGACGCACAGTTCGGCAAGATGTATTAGATCTTCAAGTTTCTTGCTGGGTGGCACAGATACCTCGCCACTTAGATCATCCTCGATTTTCGCCTCGGCTGACAATTTTGTGTAATTTACCAGAGCCGCCGTTTCGAGGCAGTTCTTTATCAATGCTTTTACTTCCTCTTGCGGCACGGGCGTCACGCTGTCTTTCATCAGAACACGTTCTAAGAGCGATAAAGTTGATTTTAGCGCACCGTCTGGACGTCCAAATGGAAAACCGTACCTATTCGCACAAAAAAAACATAAATATTTGTGAATGTAACTTAGTATTAAAAAAAAGAAAAAAAAAAGCGTTGGTTCAAGCAATGACAAAACATCTTGTATATTTCTAGTTTTTTCGTATTTTATTTTTTAAAAATATCAATATTATTTACCTGAAGTTTGTAATCTGCTTTTCGAGAATCTGTCGAAGTCGGTCCTTAATATCGTGGAACTTCTCCTTCTCTTCATAGATGATCGAGCGGACCATGCCATCAGACGTGTCATCATAAACATGACTGGCACAAAAAGCAAAACTAAAGTGTATCAACGTTGGATCTATCATAAGTCCACGATCGATTCTGTCCAAAAGATCGTGAAGAAGACAGAGATGTCGATAGCATCCGCGCACTCCGTATCTATCATCAGACAACGTAGTTTTTTAATACTATTTTTCTTTAATAGTTTCTTTACACAAAAATATTTTTTACTTAACGCATACAAAGTATGTTTCTGTTAAAGGCATACAGAAAACAGATTAAAAATTGACAAAAAAGATTGTATTACCTGGAACAGTACTCGTCAAGCACAAAAAGTTGACCAGGTGAAAACCAGCCGAGCGAGCAATAAGGATCGTTCAGTCTATAGTCCAGCACTAAGTTTTGCAGATACTTGAACAGTAAGTGGTGATCAAACTTGCACGGATCTGCACTGATGTAGTCCTCCATGCCGTGTTTTTTGGCACGGTCTGTGTCGCCCTGGATTTTGCTGATGGTGGAGTTCTTGTCGACCACTGAAACCGGCGGGGTGGGTTTGTGAGACTGGCCGGTTGCTCGGTACATCGCCATCACCCACAGATGACACTCGTTCTCATCATCCGAGGCATACACTATATTGTCGCCCTCGCGCACAGCGTTAAAGAAGAACCTGTCGAGTACACTCAAATTCGTGATCACAGAATGTAGCAAGCGTGCGAGTCGACAACCCAATACACAATCTTTACCCGCCAGCTGCGAAATGTCCTGGTTGATCACGTTATATTGACATATAAAGATAGAATCAAGGAATTAAACTACCGAAGTTACCATTTGTTTTATTTTTTACTTCTAAGTGCTAAGATACCAACTAATGTTTTGCTACAAAAATCAACCAAGTGTTGTATTTGTTTTTTGTTTAAACTATTGGACAAAAATTGTCCTCATAAATCTCATTATATATTTTGTACTACACTATGTTGCATTTTGTTTAAGATAAAAAATTGAAGATAATATATCTAATGCAACAATAACAAAGAGCTTCGTAATAAATTTTATAACGTTACAATTCTGCGCAACTACGAGCATGCTGTGGCAACAACGGCATTGGTGGCGGCGGCGGTTAGGTATAGTTGTCTGGTGGGATGAGGGAAAAATTTACCTTCCGCCCTCTAAATCCATGCCGACCATGAGATTAGCGGAAACGGCCTCGATATAGTCCACTGTATAGCCATCGAGCTGCATCATTTCCGACGGCTCGCTTTTCTTTTCTTTGTACGAGCACATCGCAAATGTGTACTGCGAGACCTGGACCAACACAAAGTACCGCTTCTTCCATTTTTTCCAGACGGACTTGCCTATTGCGTATAAGTAGCCGCAATGCTTCATGTTGAGCGGCTTGTCCATGCGACAGGCGATTTTTATGCGTAGATCTTGATCAGGGCAATTCTTGGGCACAGTCATGCGATGCCACTCCGGCATCTTGCCTGACAGCGGAGTGGGTCGCAAGATTACCTTGCCCAGTTCTTTATCCTCAAGCGCCAACATTGCCGGATTCTCCGTGTATAGTCTGACCTTAACTACCGGCAGCGGGTGCATCGTTGTAAAATCACCCTGAGTATCCCACCTATAAATAGCACCCATGGACGAGAATGACGCGATCGGTCCTGACCCTCGAATCAGACGAATCGTGTTTTACCGCGATTCTTTTTTTACTCACATAGGTTTTGAAGCTTCGGCCTGATCGGTTTGCAGCTTTTCGCCGCCTTCAACTTCCATAGTGCAATAAACTATTCTATTGGGTGCTAGATTTTTTAGACCCTTGACTTCCATTACAATTACTTCCAGTTGGAAGGTCAGGCCGACGTCCATTTTCGTCAGTTGGGGATCGGAATCGGCGGAGTCGCCCTCCAGTTTTGCGAGAGAGCCCTGACCGCGGTAGCGGGAGCGCTCACCACGATGGTTGTAGCGCTTCAGCTTCTGCAGCCCGTATTTGCTGTCTATCGAACCCTTGGAGACCGGTAACGACTCCAAATTAGCCATTAGCAGATTGATAGACGACCTGAGCTCTTCGATGTAGAGCGACTCCATATTTTTACCACCCAAGACAAACTTGGGCATGAGCTTCCGGTTCTAGGGATAAAGAAAGGAACGGCCGGCGTTGAGGAAATGAGCAGAAGCAATACTTGCTGGAGTAATGACAAGGAAAAAAAGAAAGAACAAAGTGTCCATGACCAAAATCAGAAAAATGGCGTTTAAAAGTAAGATAAAAGCTGAAACGAAACAAGAAGAAGCGGCCACATACGGTACCTTTTCCATTTCATTGACTCGCTGTATGCGACCGTCCAGCTCCCTCCTGATGGCAGCAGCCTGCTCATCGGCTGAATCCAACAGGAGGGCGTTGAACAGAAGCTGGTGCTCGAACTTCTTAATTCCAAGAATTTGTTGGAACATATCATATAACTGCTCCTTGGACAGTATCAGCTCCGAATTTAAAGACTGTTGCATCCTGGAAGGCCGTTTGGTGTCTTCGTCACCAGTACCTTTCATGATACAATCAAATTTGGCCAACCAGGACGTAAGTACAGTCTCTTTGCTCAGTCCATCGATTTCCGGGAGGTTTCGTATTCTTTTTTCGATATTTTTCTTGAACACCTCGCGGAAGTCGGTTTGCGAGCATGCCCCACTTTGTACCATTCGCACTACTCGGTCTGACTTCAGAAATACGTCGAAGTAATGCTGTATGGCGTTGTGAAATGCCTCGTCGGCCATGATCTGCGTCTCGCCCTTCAAAAAACTCTGCAAATTTTGACAATATCATTAGTTGGGCAAATGTTGCAGATTATTTCTTTTATCAATATAAGTCCAAAGAACCAAAATTTTTTAGGTCTGACTACAAGAAGAATTTATATACATCTTGTGACCTCAAGTTCGTCTAAAACAGATCATTTCATCAAAGTGCCAGTGACAAATTTTGTCATAAAAAAAAAAAAACGGCCACAGATTGGATATAAATTTGTTACTTCTAAGATTATAAACCAAAAAAAAGCACCTAGAAAACAAACTCGAATCTCATGAGCCAATTAAAAATAAATTGACACTAAATCCCGAGGAAGTATATGATAAGGAATTGAAATATAATAGTATCATATGAAGAAGAAACCATGTAGATAGAGCATGCGAGATGACACTACTGCACACGAGTCAAAAACAAATTATTGATTATGTTTTGTTAATGATACGTTTCGATCTTTATTATTCGCATCGTCAGTTTACATGAATAAAAAAAGAAACCAAAAACATAACACCTGCATTCGACAAATCTGCTACGGCTAATCTGCGTTGGACAGATCTACTTGGGATTTAATGCCAATTTGTAAAGTGACTTGATTATCAAATATATCAGCACGACGTAACACACACACACACACACACACACATGTGAAATATATATTTGCGTCGTATAGGGACGTATAGTATATGTGAAGACATGGTCTATATTTACGACGGACAATAATTTAATGCGATCGTATAGCTTCAATATATCTAAGAGCAGCGAAGGTGAAGGTTATATGGTAGACTATAAGACTTTGCGTAAGGCTTCGAGCAACGGCCATCTATCACGAAAGGTTTCGTAATACGCATACGTTGAAACAATATTCCTGTTCAAATAAGTCCCAATTTTTTTGATGATCGACAGGAATATTGGGATACTTTTGAGAGTTGAGTTTTTTTTCCATGTGGGTTGCTTTTTATATTGCTTTTTTATCGTACTCTTCACATGTTCGCTTGACGTTTGTTTCATTAATTAGTTTGAGAAAAAATTTATAATTCATTTGTTTACCTGAAATCGTGAAGATATGGTTTCTAGTTGTTGCTTGGTAACTTTCATCTGTCTTCGTGTCATGTCCATTGGTTGTTTCGCATTGAAAGGATAAGCGATGCATCTAGATATAAAGACATAAAGCTGGATCCTCTTTTTTCTGTCTTCCTCTTCTTTCTCTTGCTTGTCCTGAAGAAAGATGAACTCTCATAGATACGAAAAATTATTGTGCGTATTATTAAAAAAAAAAAAAAAAAAACTACTTTTACTTTTTGAGAAAAGATCTGAAATAAGTAAACCATTGATTCAACTATCTTCGTAAAATATACAATTGAATATATCGCTAAATTTTTACTATTTTCATAATCCAAATTATTTTACGCGTACGGAAACATTAATAATGAAATATTTATATATCTGTATCAGGAATGACGAACTTCTTTTCTGCCAAGAGCCACATCACTCCCTCACTACTCGCTAGTGCAAGTGAGCGGGCTCAGCGAATAGGAGAAGGAACTTCTGGTGGCTCGCGAGCCAGTTCGTCACCTTATGATCTACACTATTATTTTATACACACATATTTCATGTGGATTTTAAACAAATGCTTGTTTCTGCCAGGGAAATGCGACGAAGAAGAAAGTAAAGAAACACGCGTACTTGCAACTCCGCTTCAGTCTTTTCGCTGGCTACCGAAGGAGACGGACTGGTAGGTCTCTGAGCATAGCTGGCGGCATCCTGAGCCGCGCTCATCGACGGCGACAGGGAGTTCCTGGCGCTAAGATTGGGTACGTCCAGGCCAGCTCCGGTAGAGTCTTGCGACGTGACGGTACGACCTCCAGACGCATGAGAGCTCGCGGTACCCGAGTGACCGACATGATTTGTGCCACCGGGCGACGCCGTGAGACCCGAAGCGAGCGATCCAACGCTACCGGAACCCGGGCCACTTCCAATGCTACCGGGATGACGACGGGAACCGTGGGAGCTACCGCTTCCAGGACGCCCGGCGCCACCGCCACCGCCACCACCATGATGGGTACTCTGATCCTCTTCGCTCTCCTCCTCGGACGAACTTGGGTCTATCATCGTCTAAGGGGACACTCTAAAGGTTTGCGTGGTAGAGTACTAATCACGCTCTTTTCTGAAAACTGAAATAGTTATATATTTTTATATATAAAAAAACTATTACTTAATATATTACTATAATATATGGATTATTAATAAAACCGATTGTTATGAAAAAGCTATGTGAAAAATATCTGTCATGTAAGAAATTAACAGTTTCCATTTTATTTTATTCGGATGGATTAGCAACTTTATTAGTGATCAATGGAATTCGAATAATTGACTTCGATTAGGTACGTTAAAAAAATTTATTTTCAAAAATAAGAAAATTAAAATCTTGCTTTTTCTTTAAGACAATCATATACATCTTTTTGTTTCAGTTCTTGTATATACTACATCGTTATAAAGCGCGCGTATGATAAACGCACCCAATTATTTATCATTAAAATAAAAGTACTATAAATTTTTTTTTTTTGTTATAAAAATTAATTCAATAGATTCTACCAATACGAAGTGAATTTAAGCGTTTCTTAATTAGGAATTTTATTAAAAATAAGTGTAAGACGCGCGAAGATACGGTCATTGTTATAAACCAATCTGCATGCCTGATTGTTACATCTATAGTATCGTGCCTAACAACGCAGAAGTTGCATATTGGCGGCAATTGTTCCCACGTTCAATTTGCATTTTGATCTTTCTCGCAAGAGACGTATTCGAGCTACAACCGCGTAACGGAAGAATTTCGTTGTACGTGAAGTGAGTGAAATCAAGATAATCCGTTAAATCGTTACGCGCGAAATAGTATATTCGCATAATTTGCCGTTGGAATTGCAGTAAGTTCCGAAAGAGTTCGAGAACACTTCAAACCTCTGAAGAAATTGAATTTTGTTCTTTTTTCCGATTAAAAAAAAAAACGCAAACTAAGAATCCACGAATAAATCGAATTTGGCAAAGACAATAATTTTACCGTTAGAACAAACTATTTATAACGAACAACTAAAAAAGTATATAAAAAATTATGTAGCAACGAAGATACGATCTTCATAATTTCTCGGAAACAAAGTTTTCGGTTATATAGATATTTTGTGTATTTGACAATCTTAATTTCCTATTATCTCAACAATTGTTGCAAAGTGTCTTCTAAACATTTCTCTTAATTATCTTTTTTTATCAATCAATTATAAAAATATTAAAAAAAAACAATATGAAAGAATGTAAGAATGTGTAAGAATTCGAATGCGTGTCGAGTACCGGTTTAAAAAATTCCTTCAATTTTTTAAATTTAGATATAATCTTTTGGATATTTTCTAAATCCTAAATCTAACTAGAATTTGCAAAACTCGCAAAATCGAAAATTTCAAGAGTTTAAATGCAGAAGATCACGCGTCCGTAATTATATTTAATTAATTGATTGAAAAATTCGTAATTGTTCTTTTTAAAATATCGTTAAATTGCAATTAACATTTTTACGAGAATTTAAAGGAATTTATATGATACACAGCAGAGTTCCTCGCGATTAAAGTCGTCGAGACTTTAAGCTTTTCTAACAACTGAGTTCCTCTCTACTAGGCCAATATTTCATGGATCCGATTGTCGGGTGACCGGATTTGCTGACGCAACATATACATGCATGCATAAGTGGGAGACTAGAGATGTACATACATGTATATGTATGTATATGTTGCGTCAGCCAATCCGGTCATCCGACAATCCGACGGTCGGACGCATAAAATATTGGCCTAAGGCTGGCTGAAGAAATGATCATAAATAAAGTCGATCAAAACTTCCAAAAATATTAATTAATTAATTCATCTAGAATTATTGAATATTATACCTATCTCCCACTTTTTCTCTTACTGATGTGCAAAAACTCTAATAGGTCAGAACTTGTTATTTAAAGATTTTGCTCGGTATTCGCGAATTTCGTAAACTATCTCAATCCCGTTGCGTGTTGGTCAGCATGTAAAGCTCTACTGCTCGGAAAGGGAAACGTCGTCGCTGGTTAGCCAGCGGCGACAACGTCGTGTGATTTAAACGCGCAGAAGCCGTCGATAAGGAACTTCCTGTTGGCGAAATCATAGCGAAAGAAACCTGCCACGTATGAGATGAGAGGAGAGTTAGAGAGGAAGAGAAGAAATAAAAGCGCACCTGCAAATGGGAGATTCTCGATTGAGAGTGAGACACCTGAGGCGGCTGCCTGAAATCTCGTCTGAAATTTTTCCATATAACGACAAAATCGATTTTCGTGTGTAATACAGCGCGCCTCTCGGCGCGAATGCAGGAAGCAAACTGGAACGAAAGAAAGACGTGCGTAGCCGTCACAGTGCAAACATATCGATTGTCTCCAACCGTTCTCTCTCTCGTTTTGTTCTTTCTCTCTTTCTGTCTAGTTAGATACCTGTGATTCACTTGTGTGACATGTTCGCACGCGTGCACATACCTGATCGCGGATATACGCATCATTGTCACGGATCTGAGCACAATTGGAAAAAATTGGAAAACGTCGGAAAGAGAAGTAGACGGGAACTTTTGTATGAGTATTTTAAGCGCAAAATTATAAAACTTGAATAGAAAGTAACGACTAATAACTAAATGATATTGAGAATCTAAAAAAAAAAAAAAAAAAATTGTTTTGGAGATGTGATATATTTATTACTGCACAATATGATTCAATAAATAATTTAATTTAATTATTAGAATAAAATAATAAGTGAGAGAGAGTAAAAATCATAATTTCTGGTTTAAAAAGATTTTATGTTGAAAAGATAAAAAAAAGATAGATCTACTTTTCGAAAGTATTTTGTGAAACACACACAGAATAATCTTCAAAAATAACTTAACAAATATTTAAAAACTTTTAGCTTATATTTTAAAAATATATTTGTATTGTCTGACTAAAACGTTTTTCTTTTGTATATGTTATGTATTCCCAGTCATTAGGAGCTTGCAACTGATCTATCTTGCTTAGCTTGGGAGAAATGATGGAAATATAAAAGTAGCTTTGATTGTAAATAAAACTTACTTTTGTAGTTTGAAATCGAAATAAAGAATAAATAAATATTGAATGGTAAATAATGATAGCACAAACATTTGATCGAATTCGATAATTTAAAGAATATATGCATTTTTATCAATACACGTCAAAACGAGGGTTTGAGGAAATTGGGGCCATAAATTGAAGAAAAATTTGCATTTTGTATAAGTTTTTTTATCATTTAGTTAACTTTTTTCAATCATTTTTTAAGCAAAAAGTAAAGGAAAAAATTATTAACAAATTATTTTAAAAATAAAAACAATTATTGAAAGATAAAAAAGTTTAATTCACATCGTATTTAACGTTTTAAGAGCAACAATCACAACTAACGTAAATCTCACACTTTATACTTTTTTTTTGGTCAGTGCACAATATATAAATTCATTTCTAGCACGTTACACAACAAACGTCCTTTTCAATATTATACCGTCAAGCGTAATTTTCAACAAACAATCTAACGTCTCTAAACAAAGATTTGAGAATAAATAGTTTTAATTAATTAACCGACTATTTTATACTTTCCTCTTAATATTATTTGATTAATATGTTAGAATTAACACAATATGTAATACGAGAAACACATCTATCAAATCCTGCCTTGCAGCAAAATACGCTTTTGTAAAACAGAATATTTGTTTTCATATCTAAACCGAAACTGGTACAGATTATCATCTTTGCAGAACGTTTTAAACACTTCCAAAATAATGACTGGATCCAGAGAGTCTATTCAGAAGTTTTTTTTTTTTTTCATTCTCAAAATCACTCAGAATTTTATGCAAGAAGAATTGAAAAGTTGTTTGAAAAAATGACAATACGGTATCAACAATGTGACGGCGAATATATTAAAGTCTATCTTGTAGTATATTTTATATTGGTAAAGAAAAACTTTTATTTCATATAGTTTTTATTAAAAAAAAAAACGGAATTTATTTATGACAGAATCCAATATTTGCGCTAAGAAAAATACGTTCTTTTGATTTTTTCTTGTGTGTTGAAACACAAACGCACTAACTATATCTTCGTTGTGATCGATAAGTCGTTTTGTGAGCAACGCGTGAATGACGATGTCGTTGCGTTATATATCATTCACAAAGCACAACGCAGAAAAATGTCATTCTACATTAAAGAACACGATTTTACAGCGTCGCTTCTCATACGCGTCTTTTTTTACACGCTTTTTACACGCGCACACACATGCACATATATAGAATATACGTACTTATTATTGTAGCAAAAAAAATATATCACCCGTAACACGATCGATGAAACTCCACTTCTATCGATATGATATTCTGATATGATATGCGTGTGTATACATTTGTGTGATTATCAGAGATACACTCAATATAAAAAACTATTTTATTTATATATTTAGCAGTTAATAATTGTAAAAAAAAATTATAGATATCCTGATTTTTCTATTTGTATACAGAGAGAGAACACATCTAAGTCCACGAATAACACATTTGCAATTACTTGGATCACTTTAAAGCGATTTAGATGAGGTCAATTATATATTTTGTAGTTTCGCACATGTCAATTAATTTATTTCGGTGCACGCTATCTTATTGTCGATTTTGTCAATTTGCAAGAAAATTTCCGCGCATCGTAGAAAAAACCGCGATTCTGTTTAATTCGCATTAAAGAATCCTTCCCCCTCCCCCCTTTTCTTTCGCATCTATCGGATGCCGATATTCCACTGCAACGTTTCCGTTTATCCTCGACATTCAAGTCGATGAGGCGCACACGTAAAGAATCGATAGCCGTCTCGATTTACTATGACATACTGTCGCTACGTGCGTCCTTCTTTGTTCGCCGACGTAGAATCCGACTTCCTTGTCCGGTGCAGCAAATAAGAATTGCACTAAAGCTTCAGAAGAAAACTAGCGACTATCATAAATTTATTAGCAAATCGAAATTACCACGAAATTAGTTAATCAGAAGTTGACATTCTCCGATACCAATTGGTGTCAAATTAGTTAAATTATCAGTTAGATTACCCAAAATTCTCTCTCTCTCTCTCTCTAATTAGTTTGTGTAGATATGAAGTATAATTACAGGTTTCCAATTAGAGATTGCGATTAAGTAACATGAATTAAAGGACAGTTTATTCTGTAATTAGTAATCCACTCCTTTTGTCCGCTAGCAATCAAGCATTGAATAAATCGTCGACTAAATATATTATTGCCATTAGTGTCAAATAATTACCAAAAATTATTTAACATTACACACACACACACACACGCGACGAGATAAAAATTTGACACGTTTTCACAGAGCACCGCGACACGTCATCGTCGTTCCGAATAACAGAGTTGCGCTCCCAATAATCACTTTAGAGACGTAAAAATTCTCGATGCGAAACGCACACGACGGATGCGAACTGCTCGATCGAGAAGCGTCTGAACGAGTTTTCCTCGCGCTGTTATTGATCTAGCAGCGTCAAACGCGCGGCGATGGTTTCGAAGCAAGGGTCGCCGTTGCCCTAGGCACACGCTCGGGAGTTCACGTTTCGTGGGTGTGTCGTTGTGTTGCCGAGAACAGAGAGACTTTGACGTCTCGCCCGGTGGACGTCTCTCTCTCTCGTTGATTAAGAGACACGCACTATTCTGTACGCGTATTTATAAAAATATGAGGACTAACCTCCTATGAACCGATGCGTGGCCACAACTGCCTGGTCTGCCAAAAAGCCATTCTCTCGCTGCAGATTGAGGAAGAAGAAACACGATCACGGATGATGATGCCGCGACGACGGTACGGTCTCGCTGATCGGTAACACGCCGTATCTACTAGGAGGGCAGATTGAGCGTTTCCTCAATGGCAGGACGATAGTTGTGCTCGCTCGGGGATAAACTAATGCGAGGTACCAAATGAATGCAAGGAGGGAAAGAGGAAGAAAGGAACAGGCGAAATGTTAGAGAAAGATTGAATGGAATCAGAGGATATTCGAAGGAACGAGAAGAGGAGTCGCCTACGAGGGTGAAAGCGGCGGACGGACAGACCTTTCGTGATCCACAAGCTGGCGTGTGCAAACTGCGACCGCAACTGTCGACTGCCGTTCTACACCGTGGTAGGGAGAAGGGGTGGAAGAAAGAGACAGTGTTAGTCGAAGGGGAAAATCAGAGGGAAAGAGAAAGAGTTAGAGAGGGTAAACAAGTGTTGGAATTAACAAGAGAGAGAGATAGAAAAACGCAAGCAAACGACAAAGAGAACAAGGATAAAAATACAAGAAAAATATAATAAAAGGGAGAAAGAGAGAGCGAGAAGAGAGGGATGAGAGGGTTTGTGGAAATATCGAAGCGAGGGCGCCACTACAGTAATGACTAGTTAGCATAGCCAGAAAGGGATGAATTGCGAGGATCCATGGTGGCCAAGCAGTAGTTGCGGAGAAGAGAGAAACAGTGCTTTATGTTTCTAAGTTCTCAAAAAGCTTGATTCTAAAAACCACTGTCGCTAATTACAATTAGATCATCAACAGCAATAACACAAATATAACAAATTTGTTATACGTAGAAAAGAAGACGATGAGGACTAAGAAGATGGTACATACGAAGAAGAAAAAAAGATTAATGAAAATACGAGAGATTAAGGGAGCAAGAGGGAGGAAAAAAATGTTGAAGTCAATAACAACGAAAGAATCTAAAAAAAAACAAGAAAAAATTTCTGAGTAAGAGTTTTAAATCTGAGAAGATCGAAAAGAAGACGAATTGTCGAATCGGGAAGACAAATAAAAAGAAAAAATATTTTCGACATTAATATTAATAAAAAATAAAAATAATATAAAGAGGAGGGAGAGAGAAACAGATGACATAAAGGATGCGCAACGCAATACCGGAGATTTCTTCTTTTATAAACAAAACGTAAAGAACAGACAACAAAGAAGATACATGAAATGTAAACTAAAGTAGAGAGGAAAATAAATTAAAGAGAACAAGATGAAGCAAGAAAAAGAGATTGCATTTGCTCATTGCCGGGGTAGGAGAAACCGGCGGTTTTTAGAGACGAGGGTGAATCGTTAGGGTGGGAAGATGACGGAGCGGGGAAGGGAACAAGAACGAGGGTGCGAAGTGGCACTGGGCCATCGATCGGCTGCGCGCGATAGTTACAACCGACACCGACGTCGCCGTCGTCGTTCTAGTAGCTGAGCATTTCGCATTGCACGCAGATTTGTAGTGACGACTTCTCGCCACTTTTCTCACGTACGATTATGAGCGAAAAAAAAAAAAAAAAAAAAAAAAAAAAACTACGTCGCAGAAGAAGACAAAGCAGAGTCAGTAAAAAGAATTGATTGCTTTGAGGAATATCTACTTTAAAATTCGTTCTTTCGTTAACACGGATAGAAAATGATGCTGGACACTACGGTCCAAGCGACTTTTTGAGAATGGAATTATATGAGCACTTCCATGATGGTTCGTTATATCAACGGGCTTAATTAGAAGTCGAGAAATCGCATGTTTCGTATACATATTGATTTGTACAATTTTACTTAATAGCATAGCAAATTTTTTTCTTAATTGCGCGGATAAAAATGTTGTTTCTTAATTTTTTGAAAAACACAAAAAAAATAAAAAAATAGTAATTTTTTTACTAATAACTAAATTTTATTAAGTATATACATATACAAGATGTTTAAAAATTTGCGCATTCGGAATAAACATGATTCTTCATGTGAAAAGAAACAATTTTTTTTAACTAAAATTGCGTCATCCGACAAGTAATTTTTGCAGAAAAGTAGGTTAAAGTTAACGAATGAGCGCTCGTGATTATATGGCGCTTAGGAACGGTGCGCGCTTCTTCTTTCGCTTGTATCTAATTCTTAACTTTTTTTTGTAATGTTTTTTTGCTTACAATTTGATAAAAGTTAACGAAGTAATTATTGCTCTTATTCTTTCCGTGAATAAATGAATAAAAGACTTGTCTTACTGATTCCGTAATATATTTGAAAATAAAGTTTCAGCGCAACAAACGAGAGCAGACGACAGCCTTAGAAATGCGTACAAGCGAAATAAAAAAAAATATATTTTATTTTCTTACGACAGCGGCATATCGTCACTTCTTAAATACAAGAAGTGACGATTTATCCATTAATGAACAATATATCTAATGTAAGACATTAGTCATACTACTAATGAAGTTATTGGCAACTGAACGACTGAATTTTCACACTAAAAGAACGTTTGTTTCTATTGCACTTGTTTCTCCTTGGTTTTTATTTTTATTTTTTTTTTATCGCTTCAATTGGAAACTTTTGTCGCAACAGAAACATTAAGAAACATCAAGAAACTTTTGGAAACTTTTTTTTTTGCAAGAAACGTGGAATATCAACAAAAAGTTTCTTGTTGTTGCTACAATGAGAACGTAGCTTTACGTGATATTTTAAATACGTTTTTCTCGAAACTATTATATTTTGTAAATCAGCGGATACGATAGCTCTCTCGCATCATTAACCCAATCAATTTGAGCTTTCAAACTTAGACACAAAACTAAATTATTATAACAAAGAAATAAAAAATAAGGCTTTTGAGATTTTAAAACTAATATTAAATCGGTCAATAAGAGCCAAGAGTTTTTGTGCAAAATGAATTGTATAAATATATAATATATTTATAATTTTTCAGTGTAAATTTTACACATGAATTTATTGACTTGAAATTTCAATTCGTAAATTCATATAGGATGCTGCGGTTTGCATCACATATGTGAGAAATGCCCGTTTCCCCCCCTATCTAATTTAATAATATTGCGAAAAAAAACCTAGGCTAAAATTATTATAAATAACAATTTGGACAATCAAAAGAAATTTATTTCAATTTTTATGTAAATTATAAGTAATCTGTTGGAATGCAATATATGTGCCTATTATCTTTTACTTAACCGAGGCAAATTGCGTCTATTCTTACCGCTTTGCGTGACGCGATATCAAAGAAATATACGTCGGATCGATCGCCTTTTCTCCTTATCCACGTACGAGTGCATTGACGTTATAAGAAACCTGGTATATATTGATTTCATGTGAAAAAACCGAAGGCCAGCTATAGCCGCAAGGCATAAACATATTTAAATTTGCAATAACGTGGTAAATGCATTGGTGCATCACCATCACGCGCCACAGATAAAATGCATGTCTCATTCCGTTTGAGATAAGAAAAACATCCGCTAAGAATCAGATAAAAGTAATAATATGGACTAAATGTGTGAAATATTGTGTGCTTATGATTATATATTTAGTGCAAATAAAATGCAAGTTCCTTTTTCATCTTCTAACGTTTTCTAAAGCTCGCAGCTGAGATTCATATATTTAGACTAGACACAGTCATTAGTTTTGCTATGACTGAGTTTTGTTTTAAATATTACACGAAACTTTATCGAAAATATTCGTAACCTACCTAACTCGACGACAAGAAGTATAGGTACTCTGTGATATCAAAAACGTCAGCAGCCACTCGCAAGGAATTTTTTGGCGCCGTGCCAACCGCGGAAAAATAGGTTATCGATCAACCCTTCGATCAACTCTTTACCATTCTCCTTGTCTCTCGAATCTGAAAGGAAACAGAAAAGTGGATTTCTGTTGTAATATCTTCATTAACAGCAAATAATTTCTCCCTGTTGTCACTAAAAGATTTGAAGAACGAAACGTTTCTATTCCAGATTTATTCTAAAATAATATTAATTATATATATATGTTGAAATTTATTTGACCATAATCAGAAGTAGATGTTCTATCCAATGACTTTTTTTAACCAAAGTTAGCTGAACAAATTTGTGTTCCAGAATGGCTGATAAATCGAGATCTAAAAAAATCTGTCCATAAACTATATAATATATTCTTTGGTAAGCTAAATAAACAATTATTATTTAAAACAATTGTACGATACTAAACTATCAGATTATATTTCATACATACATATACATATATAATAATATATAATTTTATTCCTTTACAGAAATTTATTATTGATATGGCCAAAATAAACACTTATTTTGAGTAATAAAAGCACCGTTCAACAATTCCTAATATCTCGAAAAAACTTATCTTTTTAAAAAAAGGTAAAAAAAAGGCGCCAAGTACACGCGTTCAAATACTGTGTTTTCTCTTTATTTTGTTACTTTTTTCTTTTTTATTCAAATTCAAAATCCAAACACAACCAAAAAATAGTTTATTTAGAAACATTATTATTGTGCATTATTACAATTGATGACGCATATTTCTACAAAATTGCTTTTTCTGTGATACCTATTTCTACTTTTGACAGTCCGATCTACTTTTACAGGAAAACACATTAATGCGTTTTTGCACGTACGTGTGGAATTTAATTCTTTTTCAACACATCACCTGTATTCACTGTTCTCATAATTTTTGAATTTACGCTTGCGCGGAATAAAAAACGCTCCTACCATCACAGCGTGATGGTACCCATTTATCTTCGTTCTTCCACAGAATGACTTTTTTATTCCACCACAACGATATGCTTGTCCCTACATTCTTATGCTGAGTTTACACCGATTAGTTACGTTCCGTTTTTTTTTTTTTTTTTTTATTCACTATCGTGGTGGAAATATACCTACACAGTATTGAAAATCTATAGTTCACGGGACATGTGTAAATTTTCAGTAATTGGCTTATACTGAAGGTACCTTTTTCTGCGCATAAAAGAGAAAAGCGAGCGAAGTGGGGATAACGTTGCGCGCGGGATTGGCAAAAGGAGGTACCTTCTCTCTTTGAACAGAGTGTAGGCCTTACCCAGGTAGCAAAATGTTATCAATAAGATATTAAAAGGACAACAAAAAAAAGATTTGGATGACTTTTTAGTTGACAAAAAGATGCCT
>QVOA01008058.1:0-15170 GCA_014825685.1 Pseudomyrmex cubaensis | reverse complement strand
GCGCGTGGGTAAAAGTTTTTCCCCAATTTCACATACGGCGCGATGTATATATGTGTACGCGAGCCGGGAGTTAATCCGTTTTTGTGTCTGAAAAAAGCTCGCGGCAAACGGAAATAAATTACCACTTTCCGTCGCCGCGCGTAAAACTTCACCGCGACATTCAGCTTTTATTCTCCGGCGAGAGAAGAGTTATCTGATTTGATTAAGCATCCGCGCGACAATTTCGCGTGAGAGCCGGCATGTTGAGCAGGCGGATAGTAAATACTCCATATTTTTACGCGCGCGCCGCTTCTCGATGTGTGAAAAAAAATTATGGAGTATAAAGAAGAAAAACTCACTTGTCGTCGTGAGCACACAAGGTGCGCGAAAAATAGAAAAGGTTTTACGTATCTATAAAAAAAATGTAAACTCCATTTTTCATTAAAAAAAAAAAATTATTATTATTTTAATTCAGATAAATTAACGCAGACTTAAAAATGTCAACATGTTTAAAATATATTACCTTGCAATCTTTCATACGGAAAATACGTTCGATTCGTTTGCGCGTGTCACGAAAGCTCTCTCGATACGCGAATGTGTGTGTGTAAAAATTAAAAATCGAACGTAACGTGATGACAGTCGGAAAATTGCCGTAAATGATGAAGTTGTCATTACGTTCTGTGCGCAAAGCGCAACGTTAATGCGATCGCGCACGTTTTTTTTTAAGCGATCTTTTTTTTCCGCCGTACAAGGACCGCATTCCTCCGAGGAGGTGCGTATGGGAAAGGAAGAAGAGTTTTATAATGAGAGTCACAGGACCTCCAGATGGATACCTCCGACGTTATCGCGACGATTTTAGCTAATTGCGTGGCCGGGAACACGGGACGACGACGTGGTCGAAAAAGGACCACGAGATCGCGACCGGTCCCGCGACGGGATAAATCCGGCGGGGGGGGAGGGGGGGATATACAAATCGCGCGTTCGTCCGAGATAAGAGATCCGGTTCTTCTCGATGGGAAAAAAAACTTCTCTAATTGTTGCCGTTGCAAATTATTTTCCTGAATAATCTTGATTTTGACGTGCCGTCAAAGCTTTTAGCTTCGCACACAAAAGCGATCCGACTGCTGCTATTGAAACGTACAATTTTAATATCCGAGCAATCGAGTTTCGACGAGAAGAAACACCTTGTCTCTACGAAGAAATAGCGAAAGAAACGATTTGATACACCGTGTATGTAGAAAAATAAAATGTATTTAACTATGCACATACGCACGGCAAACCGTACTTAACAAAGTTAAATATACGTAAGAGAAAACTAATACAAATACACATGGGTATTCTCTGTTTTTTACGAGATTAAGTGTTTTACGGAACACAATTTTTTATGACAAGAGAAATGAAATAATTTGACGTCGGAAAAAATTAAATATGACTTTTCTGTGCGCAAAATTAAATAGTGTCTTCAAACTTTTTTGCGAAATTGCAGAGCTTTTACGTTCTTTTTATTTTTTTTTATTTCCTCTAAAGCTTTTTTTATATTTCCGACGTAAATTAACTCATTAATCCTTTAATTTTCGTCCGAAAAATAGTTCTCCCATTAAAATACAATTATGTATAAGTTGTGCTCTTTTCCGGAATATAAATTGAAGAGATTATTATTATCGCTCCGCAAAACGCTATTAATTCTTCTCTTCCGCGCGCGCGCAGTTCATATGTAACGTTAATAGCCAGATTTTGAGCGATACATGCTAAATAGAATTTCCCATCGTTAATCCGACTATTCGTTCCTCAAGAGTAATGGCCATCCTGTTTTAATATCGCTGAAACGAAGCGTGTCATAACAATCGCGTAAATATTGAATCATGGACGCGCCATTTGTCACCAATCCGCCATATTATTTTCCCGTATACAACATGCAACATGCGCACACACACACGCACACATACTTCGCGCGCATCATAAATCACGAGCAATGTCGCTAAATGATATTCGACCGCCATTGTTTATCCGCACGAGCGACAAACCCGTCGAAATGTTACATTGGCTTGAATAAATATGGAAATAGTATAATATCGAACCCGCCCCCTCATGCACATCGTTCTTTATAATATATTCCGCATCGTGTTATATATCGCCGATCCCCGCCCGAGCGTTCGCATTACTGCATCAATAATTTATCAGTAATTTGTTATCAGTGAGGCAATAGATTCTATCTGGGGATGGGAATACATATTTTCTCTTGTATGCGCGATTTTTTTTTTCCCCCGAGTATTTTTCTTTTCAAACTGCAGTGATCCCGTGGCAATTTTCTCGTAAAAATGTCACGTAAATCGCGCACAATGCGTTCGCGAACGAACTTAAAAACGCTTTTCTGTTGTAGATACGTACATATATTATTGCGTGGAAAATGTTTGAACTCTGTATATTTGAAACGTTGGACTTTTCGAACTTTCGAACTCCGAAACACACACACACTTCGAGTCTCGGAATCTTCGAAATATTTGTGTGGACTTTGCGACTCTCCGCAACTTCGGAGTTTTCATCAAATTCTGGTTGTTTTGAAAAACTTTAACTTCCCCTCGAGAAAGACTTGATAAACTAGAATCTCAAGATCCAATGTGTTTGAAGGTTTTTATTTAATAAATGCTTACTTAAAGACGTTTGATAACTAGATTAACGTTTGTAAAAAGAAATGCACGTAAGAACAAAACGATCGGGTGTAAGCAAATCGGTATTTATGCACATCATATTTATTCATGCCTGTTGTTGCTGAGCAACACGGGGAGAAAGGAGAGAAAATGAGAGAAGATTGATTATCGCGTATCAAAAGGCGCCTCTTCTCCTCTAAAAAAAAGAAAAAGCTTCGAAAGCACAAAATCCTTTTCTCGTAAAGTCCGACAAATGGTTTTGTTTTCTTTTTTTTTTTAACTGCCTCCTTCCGTACGCGTTGTCATTGTTCTTTTGCCTCCTGTTCTGATCTCGAGAGGATATTAAAAGGAAAGGATAACGTCCCCTTACATCGTTGTCTCACTCTCTCACACACACGTTCTCTCTCTCTCTCTTTCTCTCTCTTTCCTTTTATCTTGTCTTGTTAAATCTCCTGCAATACTCTTTGAACAAGTGATCGAGTCTATGTTCGTGACGTAAATCGCGCAAACGTACATAGATCTCAAACAGAACTTGAGGATTTCTCTTCTTGCGTTAAGTCGGCGCGCAAATGTCGACAAAAATTGAAAAATTTCACGGATGTTGAAAACATTGTGAAATTTGATTTTTAAGTTCACAAAGAACACATAGTTATTTCGGTCGCTATTTAATAAACTAATTATTAAAATATTATTTTACGCGAAATTTTGTTTTTTGTTTGTTTGTTTTTTTTTTTAGTTGTGAATGAAATTACAGAATTTCAAAGAAATTTCGTTTTTTTCATATACCACAACATTTTTGATATCCAATTCCGGGCGAAATGTGTTTTCCGCGTGATGTGTTTCCCGATATAGGATTTTCGTGTAATATGACACATTTTAAACATCAAATGTGTTACAAATGTTTAAATAAATATTAATCAAATATGCGTTTTTCGCATATTTTGTATCCCCGTTCGCGTACACATATACAATATTTCACATTAAGTGTATATATTTCGTTTCAGCAAGTGCCTTTTGTTACACTAATAAACTGTGTGTTAACAATGTATTGTCCTCTTATCTCTTTGTACCTCCCATTTATACTTTCGTTACCCTCTTCGCGCTGTATATTTCGACAAAACTATGATGTAAAGTTTAACTATCTTGTCTGCCTTGTTAAACTTCGAAAGTTCACGCGCGCTGACATCAAAATAGAGTTCCCGTCGTATTTCCCGTTAGCTGCAGCGAGAACTTATTCACTCAAGCGTATAATCCGACAAAAAAAAACTCGTCCAAAAATATTCTCGTCAGAGTCGGTTTAAAAAAAGGGGGGGGAGGGGGGCGAATCAGTGACCGAGATCATCAAAGGACAGATTGATTCCACCCGATGAAAAGCGAAGGACGCCCGCGTCGCGGGAGCGAGAAGTTTCGGTCCGATTTCTCACTCAATTATCGACTGTCGACGGTGACAGAAGTGACGCGACATAATCGCATTCCGCAATTTCGAGCTGCCTCGAGAACTCCCAATAACTTCACCCGCCCGCCGACGCTCCGGGAGAGACGTCCAACTTTCGATCCGGATAAAGCGAGTTTCGCAGAAGCGCGCAACGTGAGGTCCGCTCTTTTGACGCCCCGGCGTCGTCTCTCTCTCTCTCTCTCCTTTCTCTCTTTCTCTTTCTCGCTCTTCGGAAAAGAAAATATACTTCGCTCCTCGACACGGTCGACCGGCGCTTATCGATATCGAGGAGAGAGGAGGAGAACGCGAAAAAGCCGAAGAAGAAGTTCAAGATCGCTCGCTCGCCCGGGATTGTTATTATATTCTTGCTATTGCTATCTTTGTGATCGTTATTATTATATATTTCTTTGTTGCGCCGGGGGTTTTTTTTTTTTTTTTTTTTTTTTTTTTTCTTTCTTTTCAACTTTATCGGTTATTTTTCTTCTCTCTCCTATATACACTTTAGAGATAGACGATGGCTTTTTTCTTGCCGATGGACGTCATATCTCGTGCGGTACAATTCCGCGCGGCGGATAGTTTTGTCCTTAGAAGGAATCCCCGCAGCCATTTGGCGGCCATTTTGACGGGAAGGGGGAGGAGGGGCAAGCCGGACTAGTTTCGCTCGTTTCGGAAGTTCTTCGCTCGAGTTATTGCGAGCTCCCGAAGCGTTCGCGTTCCGCGGACCCCGGAATGCAATTATGTTGCATCACCGACCGCTTCGCGTGCCCGTTAGTCGATAATTGCATGGAAAATCCTGGAAAAGCTCCTTAGAAGAATCTCGCGCGCGCGTTAAATCGAGTCTATTTTCAACCGCCGCCGCCGCCGCCGCCGTCGCGACACCGAATGATTTCTAAGTAATAATTAGCAATAGCCGAGAGGCAACGACGTGTACAACATGCCTTGATTTCCCGGAGAGAGAATATAAACTTTGCCGACTCGCAAAAATTCATTTATTTATTTTAGAAGAAATTTATTTATCCAACAATTTTTTGCGGCGAGAGAAATTCTCACTTATTCCGTTTTTTATTTCGTTGCAGTCAATTTGCGACTACGATGGAATAACCACTGGGTAATTTTCCGTTTTCGCAATCTTCTTGGTCAATCTGCTTATCCCGTTATATTTATCACATTTGCGTGTCCGTCGCTCGTCGTCTAAAAAAATGTCATTTCATCGACAAGATGAAATAACTCTTCGTTTCTCTTTTCTTTTTCTCCCTGAAGATTCTTTACATAATATTAAATTTTTGTGCCTGGCGCGCGAAAGTGAACTTTGCACGCTCGAAGAATACGCTTCTTCGCGCACACAAAAGCGCGCGACGTATATACCTTATACGCGTGGCGCCGAAATTATGTCGCTCGCGCGCCCGGCTGCATTTTAATTGGATAACTCCGTATATTTTAATCGGGCGCGACACATACAATTCTCCCTAAAATCCAGGAACGTTCTACGAAGTCGAAATTTCCCGAAAATTATGCTTACGTATAAAGTAAGTGCGCTCTCATGCGTCTTGTCGTTTATACTCCTCTCTCTTTCTCTCTCTTTCGTTCTTTTTCTCTTCTCTCGTGTTTCTTTTCGAAATTCAAACGTACGACGCGACGTTACGTATTTTCGCTTTAAGACTCCTGCAGGTTATTCGTTCCAGCCATATTGCATTGTAACGTCAACAGCGTGATATAAATTTTTTGTCATGCACTTTGCAACAAAATAAACAGTAACGAGTACACACACACGCACGCACACACGGGAATTTTAAATAGAATATGCTGTTAACAAACGGTTTTTCCGCATTTTTCAAACTGCCGTGCGCAACAAACAGTGACAAACATTTCTTTGTCACATATGATTCAATTTTTTTTATTTTTTTTATTTTTACAAAATCAGAGAAGATACACGTGTATATGTATTTATGTGCATACGTGTATCTTCGCCGTGCTCATCTTCCTCCTCGGGTCGCGGAAAAATGTGCGCACGTCTATTTTATGTCCTATGCGGAAAAGAATGGCGCGAAAACAAACAATCTCTTTTACATTTAGCAAGCCGAGTAGCCGAGGAGTGACTCTTTGTCAAGCAGCACAACGGCAGAGATTCTTGTATAATAGCGCACTTTCCACTCGCCTTCTTTTCTCTCTCTCTCTCTCTCTTTCGTTTCCTTCATAAAAGCTGTAAAACATCTATTCCTTATTCCATTCTTAATTGCGGAAAGCGAGGAAAAATACTGCGGGAGAAACGCACGATATTTCTTTATTTTCGTTTATTTTTTTTTTGTCATCATAAGTTTAGTGTCTCGCCGCGGCGTATTTTTCCGGAGAAAACGGAACCCCGTTATTTATTGCAAATACACACCGAGAAAAGTTTATCTGTAGCGCGAATAAATCCGCGACGAGTACACGGCCAACGGGCACGGCAATTCCTTCGCGTTTTCGCGCGCGCTGTTCGGAGATTAATGCGAATTACTCGCTAACATACCGACAACACCGGCGCGCGCGGCCCGGGGGCGATACCATCGAAATAAATCGAAACCGACGCGGCGCGGCGGGTTCGGCCGCGAAATTCGCGCACGTAACTTCCGTCACGATCTTCGATGCATAAATATCCGTCGGGTTTTACCGGACGTTTCGCAACTCGATGCGTATTTATCGCGGACGCGACACGACAAGCCGAGTCGACAGAAATTGCACACCGCTCGACTTTATGGGCCATGACTCAAACGCGCGCGCGCGCGCGCGCTCGTACCGGCGGTAATTCACGGAAAGAGTCCCGTTGCAACCATCGAGAGCTCGCTTATTTTATAATCGCGCACTTTAAATTAATGAATCCGCGTTAAAAAAATTCGCGAAAAATTGTTTTTTAAACTAAAACCGAATTTGTAAATTTGAACATTCGAGTAGTTACAAGAATTGAACAACTTTGACAGCTTTTCATCGAGCAGTCACGGTGTATTTTTGTTTTTATTTCGAGTTTTTTTCAACAAATCCCGTGCGTGTCCTTTTTTAAAGTTATTTCACATCGACACGAATTTCCCTTATGTTTCGCAGATTAACGGATATCCGTCGCAGCTTCTCTCTCCGTTGCGAACACGTGCTCCCGTCGTCGATCCGAAGCGAGGACGAAATATTTTCCGCCGAATAAAACCGAATGTATGTCCCGAAATTCAAACGAATCTCGGTCCGGCCCCGACGCGCCCTTTTTATCGGTGCCCTAAATTGTCGCCGCAGAGAGAAAAAAAAATCCGCAGAACGGCCGGAAATCCTGGAAAATTCGCTCGGGAAATCCGAGACCCACCCCGCTCGTACGTCACTCCCTCCCCATACGTGACGATTGCCCGTTTATTTTCAACGAGAGCTGTTTAATTCAAACCGTCGCCCGGCACGCTCGGCTAAATCCATTTTGGCGTGAAAAAAAAAAGACCGATAGTAATCCCCCCTCTATTCTCTCTCGCTTGCTTTCTCTCTCTCTCTCTCTCGCCGATCAAATTGAACGTTCTCATCACTCGACAGAATCATACGGCATGATCGAACAGCATCGATCACGCGAAAGAACGATTCTACCCCCGAAATTTTTTTTTTTTTTTTTTTTTTTTTTTTTTTTTTTTTTTTTTTTTTTTTTTTTTTTTTTTTTTTTTTTTTTTTTTTTTTTTTTTTTAACCATTGTTTTGATTCTGCGTTATTACTGTGACTTCATTTGGAACAATTTTTGTTCGTTATTCATTGTTCCTTTTTTTTTCTTCTTTTCTTTTCTATCGAAATCGTCGCAGTATTTTCGCGTCTAGAATTTTTTTTCGTATTAGGACACGTCATTGGCTGAAAAATCTCGTCTCTTCTGTTTATTCGTGAGCGGAAACGATTTGATAAATCAAACTGACATGCCCGAATCTATTTTACTGAAATATCTTGAAACATACGCGTACATATATAGAGATTTTTCATGGGCAAAAAAAAACCCATACTCGTGAGTGAAATAGGGAAAAGGTAGCGCGCGCGTAGAATCTCAGGCGAAGGAAAACCCAGGCGCATCTGGGAAACAGAGCGAAACAATAAGCGCTCTTTTAGTGCATTATAAAAATATTTCGAATATCGGGGCGCGCGTACATCTGCTTGTGTTCGATTGCGATCGGGAAAAGGAACTTTTTATCATTCCACGTACGCGCCCAGTGGAATGCAGTTTGCGGCGATCGAGACGGTAATACTTATTGCACATCCGATGTGTGTGTGTGTGTGTATGTGTGCGTGTGTGTGTACGTACGTGTGTAATAGCGCGCTCGCTTCCGATTTCACCCCCGCGGGGACCCGTTTTTTTTATCTTCTCTTATCATTGGTCGAATACGAGATGTGTTTCTCTCGCTCCCGCCGATTCACCGTAAATAAGTTACGCGCACGTACGTTTCTCCGTTTCTTCCCTCCTCCTTTCCCCTCGGCTATTGTTTACACGGCGTGCGGCAACAGCAGCAGCTGCACGTCGAGATAGATAGATAGATAGATAGAGAGAGAGAGAGAGCGCTTTTTCCTCCGGATGAACCACCGAACTTCTCGCGTATCCCGGCACGAGATACGGTTCCGTACGATATTTGTGTATCTCTGATCGTGGTCGTACAAGTTAATTGATTCGTCAGCAATTTTAATGAAAAAAACCGTGTGCATATACGCCACATGTAAAAATAGAAATATAGATGTGTTCTTAAAAAAAAAAGAATAAAGAATTGCGTGTGTTCACAAGACAGTTAATAAATATGTAGTTTTATAAAAATACATAAAGTAAATTTCATACGTACAAGCAAAAAAATTCTAGAATAAATATAAATGAAAAATTGTTTAGACTTCAATATTTTTTAATAAAATACTCTCGAGATTTTTTTTTACGTAAAAGTGTGTACGTACGCACTTTTGTTACTGGGGTGGGGGGGGAAAAAAGCCGAAGGAATCGAGAATCCCTGAATCGCGAAGAAATGGAGTAACGAGATAAAAGGGGGATGGCGTGTCGTGATCTTAATTAACGCGCACAAAACGCGAGCGTGCAATTACGCCTGTAATTCGACTTCGAGAGGGTCTGTGTCGTCGATTCACTCTCGGGTGTAATATATAGGTATTCTCTACCTACGTACAACCCCGAGGACTCTCCGGTTGCTTCCGTTTCCATCGCGAGACTTTTATACAAACTCACGTCTTATATATATATAGAGGGAGCGGATTACACGATGTAAACTCACTTCGGCAAATTGGCGAGACCGTAATTAAAAGTTATACGGGTGTTTACAAGAAGCTATTGAACCTCTCTCTCGCACGCACACAGAGACGCACGCGAGACGACGACCACGCACATACACATCGCCCCTTTACCTTTTCCTTTTTGCTCGTTCCCCGTTCGCCTCGGCTCGCGCCATGCAAACGACGCCGGGTCGACATTAATTAAAGTCGATAACCAATTAATGCGTAACAAGAACTCGACCCGGCGGCCCGCCGGCGTTTATTCGCTCGTAACACGCAATTCGCGTGTTCACGCGCTTCGCCATACGCGAGATGAGAGTCACGCGCGCGCGTCGAGAGACGATTCCCGAGCGGCAGGCGGCCACCTAACCGGTCCACGGGATGAATATTAAAAGACGCAAAACCCCTCCCCCTGCGCGTATTTATTTTTTCCGCTTGCTTTTCACGCATCGATTATTTCGAAATATATCCGCGCCGCAAATTCAATTCGGTTCCCGGCATATCCGGCGGGATTAAAATGACCACGTCGCGGAAGTAAGTGCGCGTCACCCCGGGTTTTCCGCTCGAGAAACGAGGAGTGTGACACTTGCTTCCTCTGAGAGAACCGCGCGCGATCTCCCTTCCTCGTAATGTCCTCTGCGGGGATCCGCTTGTCGTAAAATCACCGTCCGTGAACGCTTTTTCCTCGGCTGGAAAAGGTGGGCTTGTTGTACCCCCTTCCCCACCCTATTGTCGCCAGGCGGGACTTTACGATCGAACTTTCGGCGGCGCGGCGGCATCAACGAAACGAACTTTTCTCCCGCGACGTCCATTTCCGCGCTCACAGACTTTTTCTCCTTCAACCCGGTTTCGCTTACTAGGGTAAAAAGAAAGAGAGAGAGAGAGAGAGATCGGGACAGATCGAGGTACAATAAAGTACGGCGTGAACTCTTGCGCAAACATTATGGTGTCGCGTTCGTGAGAGAGTGTATTCGCACGTTTATTCAATGTTCATCGATCGGTGCGAAACGGCAAACAAATATATAATATACCAGTCGGCGCGCTTGCCACTTTTCCCGACGAGTGCGATCTGTTGCGATTCTATATGTATATTTCGATTAACAACAGTTGTGCGAACTGCTGTTGTTCTCAATTCTTTGTAACAATATTGTTGCATTTCACATTAAATTTTATTCGGTGTGATTGAACCGTCATTTAACCGCATTAATTTTATACGCAAAATCATTTCTTTTGCAGAAGATTTTTACGAAGCTAATGAAAAAGTAATAAAGCAATAAAATTAAATAAAATGTGCAAAAAACAAATCGAAACGTTTTTTGCGAAAAGAAATAATGAATTCGCTCTCAAGTCACTCGTGAGACGAAAGATTCGATTAAACCGAAGAGATAATTACAAGGGGAGGGGTATCATTCTTATTACGCGGACGGTGGGACACGTGCCTGGGGAAGAGAGGGTCTTACATCATAAAAGAGATTCCGAACCGACAAGATTAATTGATACGGAGAAAATGAGACTGCTGTGTGGCATTGTAAGTTCGATAGAATTTTCTAAATTGATGGGGAAAAAGTGGCCCACGTCCCGATAATTAAGTTCTTGAAGAAATTAGCGGGCCGGGACTTCCGAGCGAGCGGTCCCGGCCGTGTATCCCCTAATGAAAATTACGTAAAAGTTTTAACGCGAAAAAGATGGGGGCGTGCGTCCCGGAGATCCGATTAGGGCGTTTCTATCGGGTGTAATCATTCACGAACTGCGACGTAAATTGAGGCAAAACCGACGTGAGTTTGCGTGTAACTCGCTTGGCGAAACTATCAGTCCGGGAAAACACACGCGTACACGCTATCGGGTGTCTCGAAATTTAGAAGTTTAAGAACGACATAAGACATGAAAGTAATGTTTATCGCATAAACTCAATTTACAACTGCGAAATTCTAATACAATTATTTAAAAAACTATTGCTTATTACATTTTGTAACAATTTACGAATATTCACACAAATTGCACAAAAAAATAAAATTCTTTAAAAAATTTTAAGAACAAATGTTTTTACAAGAAACATTTTTAACCTTGCATAAGCACACAAGTGTTGAAATAAATACATCGCGGCATCTCGTATCATATACTGCGACTTCTCCGAGTTTAAATTATATTTTTCAGAACACCCCTTATACACCCGCTGATATAACTCGCGAACATAACGGAGGGAGCAGCGCGCGTTCATTACGCGTTAACAAAAATTAAAAATATAATCCACCGTGGGGCAAAAATAACTTACCGTATATACGAAGTTTATAAATTAAACGAGAGGGAGAATCATGCGAGTTTTCTTAAAAGGATAACGCCGCATAGCCGCAGGAGGCAAGACACTCACCTGTAACACACAACCAAAGAAGAATCCTCTTTAGTTTCAGCGAGGAGTATAAAGAAAAATGAGCTAAACAAAAAAAAAAAAAAAAAGCGTATAAAATACGCTTGTATGTTCACACATAATTACTTTCGTTACATGAAGATATTAACTGAAGGTACTAACGAAACCTCGACTAACGAAATTGGACCGTTCGCAGATTTTAGAATAAAAATTCCATCGCTCTCCATCTGAACAACAATCCACGTAATAATCTCTTCGATAGTTTTTTTTTCTCCTAAAAATTCTCAAGTTTGTTCGAGACGATACTTTTCTCACGCGAGCGTTTCTCAAACCCTATGTATTTCGTCCTGCAAATCCGAGTTACAAAGATCCCGAGAACTTCGAGAAAGCATTGATAGACCGTGCAAAGTCACAGTGTACTTACATCTCCCCTCTCTCTTTTTCGTCCTGTTGCTTCTCTCGCCGAGAGCAGGGTAGCTACGGGAAGAACTGCACAATCGCACGCGCGACTTCGAGAGATTTCATCTCAGCGAGAACATCGTCGTCGTCGTCGTCGTCGTCGCGTCGTCTCGTTACTCGCTTTTCAATCCCGGCCCATTATCGTCGCGAGGGAGGCTGAAGGAAAGGAGAGAGAGAGAGAGAGAGATCGTTTTGCCGCCTGAAACGATATCTTTACAATCGATACCCCGGGATTCGCCAAGTTTCTCGCAAGCTCACGTTGCTCGGGTACGAGTAATTTCCGCCTTTCAGACGGAATTTCAGACACAGGCGAACGGCAAGGGAAAGGGAAACCAGACGGGTTGCAAGCGACTGAAGGAGACGGAGAGGCGTAAAGAGTAAGAGGAGGTCGCGCGAAAACGATATTCTTGCGCTGTGTTCGAAGTATCGAGACTACACGTCAAACTCGACGCGTTCATTGGCTGCGGAGGCAACCTTGCGTGACCGATCGGCGCGCGTTGGATGCTGGGACTGTCGATAAACGGGATGAAGGCGAGCTCTTGATATTTCTGCAAGAGTGGTTATAATACTCAAGGGGGGAGGGGGAGAGAAAAAGATATACGGCACTCTCGTCTCGCGCGCGCGCGCGCAGGGTGAGAAGAAAAGAAAGTCGACGGAAAGGTAAAAACCGCGAACTGCGCTCGGTTAATTTTCACGGACCTGACGTATAATCGAGGAAGACAAATAACGTTGTATTATTTTTTTTTTTTTTTTTTTCGAACGATACATACGACGGCACACACGCGTGGAACATAATTATGTGGAAAAAATAATTTAGATGTGAAGAAAAGATGAGAAAGAACATAAATTGCCGAAAGATTTTCTTTTCGAGATGTCGAGAAGAGATGCAAATAAAAACGCTACTTGAAAGTTGACTCTCTATCTGATTCGACTTGTCTACGACTGACTTTTTTTTTTTTTGTTCTCCGCGCGCGGTCCAGTGCACAAGAAAGGATATCTTAAAACTTGCACACAGTTCGGGGGATCCGTTCGATTTTATCTCGCGCGTTATAACGGAGAAAGATCGAGAGAAGAAGATATTGTCTTTCAGCCGAAGAGACGCGATTTATCCGAGTCGTCGAACGTCGCGTTCTTCTCCGCCTCCCACCTCCCCGGCGAAGCGGTCCGATTTTTCTCACGCGAGACGTGGTAACTGCCATTTCGCGGTTGCGAAAAAAAAAAAAGAACAAAAAAAGACACGCGTGCACATCCCAAAATGGCGACCGACGCGAAGTGACGATTTCTCGCGGCGCGTATTGAAGTTTTCCGTTTTCTGTTTGACATAAAAGGCCGTCTCGTCGTCCTCGTGTCCTCAGGAAATTTGATCACGTGTGCCGGCTGTCGGGAAACGACAGTGTCGCGCGCACCGCGCCGTCTGCATACAAAACTGTCGCGCGGCGGCGCGCGTTTCTCGGAGAGGGAGGCAGGAGCGAGACTCTGCCCGGGATGCTCTCGCCTAAGGGCCATTATTACCTGTCCTTTGAAAACAAACTGCCGGCACACTCTTTCCCTACATCGGGCCCGCTCATGAACTCACTCGGCCCATCTGTCTCGGCTAATCCTTACTTCCTCTGTCTCTCCCGCCCGCTTCTTCTTCCTATCCGGAGAAGTCTGTCTGGTTGGAGAAATATTTGCTGATAATTACAGGTGATCTATGGCCGTTCGATCCGGAACCGTTCAGAACCACCGCGCCGTTTGAGGTTTCTAGGTAAACTTTCGGAGTCGGAGAGTACCTATATCCCATATATCACACGCGCTTTAATAAATCAAATCAATCTATCATCCGACGTCAAAGAGAAAATTGCCTAAAACTTGAGGCGCGCCCGTGTCCGGATTTTCCATTATGTTGTGGCGCGGGTTAAATATATTTAGGTATATATGTGATCCCGTTTCTCTCGAAATCGATTATTAATTTTCCTTCGCGCACGAAGGAGAGATATGTCGACGAGAAATCTGTGTGACGAGACATTATTCTTGGATAAGTAAACCAATGTTTGTCGCTTCCGACGTAAATAACCGGATTTTCTGAGAGAGAGAGAGAGAGAGAGAGAGAGAGAGAGAGAGAGAGCTGGCTAATGTTAGCTCAATATAATAACTTCGACATTTACGTCATATGTCACGTACATAATTTTGTTTTTTCATTATCTCGCTTCGATATCCTCAAATAGTACTTGTCAAACGCAAATGAAGAATACACAATCCGAACAACATTTGAATTGCGAAACACGTCGTACTTTTCATTATCTGACGTATAAAGAATGTATAAACAATGTTTATAAATAAATCGCGATAGAGCAATTTTCTTTAATGCTTGGATTTTATCGAAGAACGAAAGCGGAGGGAGAGATATCATAATTTCTGAAAAATGCGCGGGGAGCGCAAAAAAACAAAAGCGAAAGAAAGAACGAAGCGGAGGCGCGTCGCGTCGTTGGCGTTGTCCGATGAACACGAGGCCGGAGCGAAATATCGCTTCCTCTCGAAAACAAACTATCGACTAGCGAGAGAGCGCGGAGGAGGCTTCCAGTTGCTGATTCAGTTAGTCGGCAAATAAAGGACGGGGGAGCGACAGGAGGAGAGAGCGGTAGTCGAGAGAACGACAATGTCGACGACAACGACGAAGACGAGGATGAGGACGAGGACGATAATGACGAGCTTGCTCATCCTTCCGCACGACGAGAGAGAGCCGGCAATTTGCAGCAGTAATTCCGGCGGTATATCGGAAAGGAAAAGGAATATAACAACAAAAGAAAAATCGGGACGCGATCATAATCTTTCTCTCTCTCTCTCTCTCTCTCTCTTGCTTTCTCCGACAGCGACGAGTCGGAAATAAAAACCGGCGGCTTTTATTGCGGGACGCGGACGAGCGATATATCGATAGCGAAGTTCCCTCTTCTCTCGCGCAACCAAGAATGCGGCGGGCTTCCACGTTTATCGGAATAAACTGAAGCGAATTTATGTCAGGGATTTATATATATATATATATATATATATATATATATATATA